>JBAMCP010000472.1:0-50702 GCA_037075105.1 Lissocephala sabroskyi | reverse complement strand
GTGTCTGTGTGTGTGTGTGTGCATGGAAGATGCAAAAATAAAAGGAGAATCATCACAAAGGCAAATAAAAATCTAAAATGTGCTTAATATGACAAATCGTCGTTGAAAAGAGAAAGAGAGTGGAGAAATCCCAACAACAACAACAGCAGGACTGACAGTAGCCGAATTTTGGGAGTGGCAACGCCGGCAAGCAAAACTTCAATTGCAACTTGGACAACGAAAATGTGGATACCTTCAAATAACAAATACGGAGTCGGTGAGTAAACCAACCACCCACCCGTCTGTCTGTCTGTATGTATACGCAGTGACCTGCCTCCTCCCATCCACCACCCCTCAGCCGGCAGTCGCCGCCGCCACCACCACCACCCACCGGTGGGGGCGTCGCTGATGCGTCACGTGCACGCGTGCTGGGTGTACTTGTTGTTGTTGTTGTTGCAGCGGCGTTGATTCAGAGTTTTTTCCGCGAAACCGGCAACAGCCTCCCACCGCCCCAGTCAGCTAGCTAGACAGACAGACAGACGCACGCACACCGGAGAATCGCCCGCCCCCCGCCCGGAAACGCGGAAAAGCGATTTTTCTACTTATTTTTATGCCATGGACCGTCGCTTTCATTCAGCATTTTTTTTCGCTTTTGCTTTTATAGCCGCTCTTCCGTTGCCCCAGCCCTGTCCGCTCTTCAGGAGACTTGTCGGTGGTGTGCGTGTGTTGTTTTTGCAGTCGGATCAGCCGCTGTGATTTGATGTGTTTATATTTTCATTTGCCTATAGGAAAATCCCAGGTGTCACCCAGGCGATTTTCCACTTTTACACAAAAGGTTTTTCAAGAGAAAAATTTAAGATAGCAGTACAAATTGTTCCCAAGATATGAATCCTTAAAGATAAGAATTTTAAGTACTCCATGATCCTAGATTCTAGAATCGACTGGCTTCAGCACAGATCCGAGACTTTAAGAGATTTTCTAGCTATGTCCCTTTTTTTAAGAGCTCATATCAATTATCTTATCTTGAGATAATATCGCGGACTTAATTATCTGTAACGGAAGTAAAATCTCTTATCCGATTTCAGAAACTAATGATCTCTTTCTTCTGGAGATTTCTCCAAACTAAATCTATATAAAACTGTTTACAAGTTCCCCTTAATGATATAAAATAGGAATTTAATGATCTGAAAGGCCCTTCAAAAAAGTATAGTGGGAATGTAATGGACTCGTTCTGTTCTAAATTTACAGAAAATTTATATATATTCGAGTGTATTTTTCTTGACCTTAGTGTGCCGGAAAAACAAACAACAAATTCGCTTTGAGATTTAAAAGTTTTTTTTTTGCCATAACAAAAATCTCCATGGCAGTTTTCTCCGCTTCTTTGTTGTTCCTTCGACGCTTGTTCTTGTTCTGGGCATTATTGTTGCCTTTGTTTGTACGTTCATTATCCGTTCATTCATCATATTGGACCTACAAGAGGAACAACAACAACTGCCGTGAAGCCGGGAAGCTCAAAGTTTCCAATTTCATTCATTGCTTTCCCAGCCTCCCGCTTCTCGTCCGCCATCTCTCAGTGGCCTGCTCTTTCTGGCTCTGGCTCTTTTGTCTACTGAGACTCGGCCGGATAAGCGCCAGTTACGCTTTTCATACTCTATAACCTAAATACAACCGCAACGGGGATATTGGCTACGGTTTATGGTAGGTCAGTGGCCGGCGAAGAGAGAATTGAGACGAATTTAAAATATGTACTATAATTTTCTTTAAATAAATCTCGACTCGGAAGTCTTTTCAATTTAGTCTAAGGCTCATCATCTTCCCTAAAAACGGGGCTTTAAAAGCAATTTATGGGTTAGTTTAGTTCTTAATTTTGAAAGCCAAGGTTCCTTTTATAACTACTTTATAATTCAGAGACTTCTCTGCATTTGCAACTCTCTTAAAGACCAAAAAGAACTCTGAAAGAACCATTAAAATAATCTTGTCTGGTCTTTTCTATCAGTAGTACGGATGAGGCGAGTTTATATCTGTATAATTTAGTCTTTTCGGTAGTTCCATCATTCCCAGAGCGGCTCTTTAAAAGTTATTCATTTTGAAAGCTAAGGTCCCTTCCTCATCTTCTTTATAATAGAGAGACTTCTCTGCTTTTCCAATTCTCTTAAAGACCAAAAAGAACTCTAAAGGAACCCTTAAAATAATCTTGTCTCGTCTTTCCCAAATCCCTTGCGGTTTCTTAGAGTATTCAAACTTTGCCAGGCGATTTCAGTTTGGTTCCATCTGTTATTAATTTTGTTGTTGTTGTTCTAGTTCCTCAAACCGGGGCAAGTCGGCCTGACAAGCTGACATTGCTGGCAAACAGTCGATCATTAAAACATAAAAACTGTCAGTTGTTTGTGTTGTTTTTGCTGCCACTAAGATCTTTGTTGTTCTGCCTTAAATTCTTGCTGTTGTTGGCGTTGTTAAAATTGGTGTTGTTGTTGCTGCTTTTCCTGTTGCTGCTGCCGTTTAGATTGCTGGCGTTGCTGTTTCGCTTTTGTTTTACTTTTATCGACTCCAATCCATTTTTTGCTGGCATTGTTGCTGCTGTTGCTGCTGTTGTTGCTGCTGCTGCATCCCTTCCACTGTTGCTGCCTTTGCTAATTTTGTGGCCATTTCTTTCCATTTTGGCGTTGTTGTTGCTGGTGCTGCCCCTCGTCAGTTGCTGTTGCTGTTTTTTTCCCAAATTCCTGTTGCTGCTGCCGCCGCCCTCTGCGCACTTCAATCGAACATATGGAAATTCTGGGCAACATCATCATTTTCAGGCGCCCGCCCGGCCACCGCCGCCCCCATGACTTTTGACTGGGCAATGACTCGGCGGCCTGGCCGAGCCACTCAGCCACCCCGTGCCACTCACACCCCTGACCCCCGCCCGCTGTCATTTCAAAGTAATTGCAGAGCTGGCTGTTCACTCCAATATTCTCCATTATCGAGCCCAACCCGCTCACCCTCGTGGCGGCGGGCAGTGGCATTGTCAGCATTGCTGGGTGGTGGTGGTTGCTGCTGCTGCGGGAGTCACCACCCCGGGTCATACGGGCCGAATCGATGAGCCTCAGCCTGTTGCTGGCGTGGTTGGCAGAAATTCTGGACACACCGGATGTTGGTCACATGGGGACATCCAAAATTCGTATATCTCGGCTCACCCGCCCCTTTGTGTTTGTTTCTCTTCCTCGTTTTCAGTTTCAATTTAAATTTAATATTAATTTTATGCAGCTTTTGCCCGGCGACTTCTCGCCCTTCAACTCAAAGGGAGTGAGGCGGGTTGGCGTTTCCACTTCAATGTACAAATTTGTGCAGTGCTTCCTCTTCGTCCGGTCAGATGTGCGTGTGTGTGAGTGCGCATAAAATTGATTCATATTGGGATTCATTGTTTAATATGCTCGGCGGCAACTTTGGTCTGCGGGCCACGTTCGAAGCGGCGACTCCTCTCCTCTTTTTCTGGGTTCTTCCTTTGTTGTTGCTGCTGTCGCTTTTGTAGATATTTATGAATTGCTGCCTTGACTTGCCGGCAATGCGTATGATTAACTACACACACCCACGCACACGCACACCCGCCCCGGCGGCACTTCCCGTGTGCACACTTCCCATTATCGGTCAGCGCGCGCCGGATAAGTATTCCATTTTTCGATGGGCCCTTGTTGTCGTTTATGTAAATTTAAGCAAGACATCCCCAGTCCCCCAGCCGATAAGCTCCGACCGATAAGCCCCCGACTGCCTCACCTGACTGGCATCAAAAGTAAACACAGCTTACATCGACTTGGCCGCCAATAATCGGGCTATATGATTTTAATAATTGACAAGTGTCCCGGGCCTTCATTTCCGCTTGACCGTCAAATGACGGCCTCTGTGTTCGGGCCCCCCAGCAAGTCGGACGGGAAGCCAAATGTTTGCCCACTGCAGTTGCTAGAATGCATGTGTGTGTGTGTGTAAATTTGCAAGCTTTCAATTGAGTGACACATGCAAGTGACGGCATTTAATTACCACAATTAAACGGATCGCTCGTTTTTTGCTCCATAAAAATGCAAACAATGAGAGAATATTGCATGCTCCATCGACATGCAAACACGTCCGACGTACTCTTCCTCAACCAGAAGCCCGGAGTGCCAAGGTCTTATCAGGGGACGCAAGCAATTTGCCAAGGAACCACACAAAGAAGCCTCCCTCAGGTGGCTTATCAGTGAGGGGTTATCGGCTTGAAGGTCGCAACGTTAAATGCATTCAGTCGGCTCCCTGCGAAGAGTTTTTAAGGGTCGGGGGAACCCACAAGACAAATTGTGGTTTCAAATAAAAAACGAACCGGAAAGAGAAAGCTGAACAGGAAATGATTTGCCGGTTTCCTTGGAAATCTTGCAGGGGTTTCGTATTTTTTGAACTTGGTAAAAGAATCCGTTAAATGCTCCGAGCCCGAATTTATATATCAAATCAGCGGTTTCTGTAAGATTAAAGATGATTTTAATCATATGATTAAAGACAAAATTATAAACTGTTCCTAAGTTACATTCTTTATATTTGGCTCCCTGTGGCCGCCGTGGATTTCTTCTCAACTCATTTATTCTTGGGCTTAAGATCTTCTGAATCTTTATCCTATACTCTTTCTTTATTCCTTTTTAATCTCTTACTTTAAAAAAAGAGTATACCAAGGTCTTTAGTTTGAGAATTCCCTCACTCTTTATGGAATTTTAAGAGCCTTGTGAACGATAATGGCAGAACCAGGAAATCAAATTACTTTTTTATTTAAGTCGGAATTATTTGCAATTATCGCTCTGTTCGATCCTTTGTTTCGTCTCGCGTCCACTTAATGGATGGAAATCCCAATTGATAATTCAAATAATGCAGCATTTTTGATGTCACTCGTCCTTGCCGTAATCCCATTTACCGTCCCGTCTTTTTTTAATCCCTGCTGACGACATCGCCGTCTCCTCGACGAATTAATTACATTTTTTTCGCGCAGTTGCTGCCGTTGAAGTATCCCCTGGCAATTTGTCGCTCCCACTGGTCGGACTGGCCTTTCCTTTTTGTTTTTCCCGTTTACTGTTTTACCCGCTTTTCACCGCCAGCCAACGTCGACTTCAGGCAGACTGCAAATTGCTTTTGTGCGGCTCTCAAGAGCCTGCGTTTCACAGATGAATCCCTCCTTCCTCTTCGTCCTGGAGTGCAAAAAGCTTTTATTCTTAAGCAAAGTAACTGTAATTCAAACAAGAAGGGCTGAGCAGGGCTTAAGGAGCCGCAGTTGATTGAAAGGATCCTTCAAGAGACTTCAGCTGTAGCTGCCGATTTCCAGATAAAATTGTCTAACATTCGCTTAATCAAGTTGAAGATTTACTCGTTTTTGCTTCTGATTAAGACCCCCGATCGATGCGACCCTTCCTACGGCCCTTGGAGGAGGCTCTTGGCGCGCCGCAAGCCTCCTCGACGTTGACATCAACGGCTTTCGAGATAACACGGATGTGCGCTCACATTACGTCAAGAATCGTTGCCTCCGCCTTTCTAATATTGCAGTTTTTTCCTGCCTTAGCCAACGGGGCGGATACGCGAGGCCGGGCACGGGCATGGGCTAAATGCTCATTAGAATTAGTTGCCGCCCCAGTCGACGCCACTTGGGAGCGACAGGGTGGGGCGTGGCGAGAAAGGGTGGTTAGTTGGCGCCGCTCTAATGTGACTGACCTAAATAGTGCGGCGCTGTTGACTCGGCTGGCATATGGAGAGGGCCGTGCTGGGGCTGCAAAAATTTTAAGAGCAACGAAACTTGGCTATTCGGCAGCTCCAGGAATTAAATTAATTGAATTCAAGCCCGGCGGAGGATGCAGCGGCGACGCTACGGCCATAAAACGCAGGCACAAACAGGAAACAATTTGCCCATTTTCATGGCACTGAAACGCTCCCTCCGCCTCCACTTCTCCGCCTGTCTGTCTGGCTGGCGGTTTTATAAACTCCTTTCGTTGATATGCTCACGCCGCTCCGCTCGTTTGTCTTTCAACGCCACACACACACACCCTACACGGCAGCGAGAGTCGAGCCTACTCGCTGCTGGGGGAAACCAAGCGGATGGACAAACTCGGCGTCGGGCCGGTTGAGTGAGATGTGCCTTGCATTTCTAATTGGCCACGCCTGGGCCCGCTACACTTTGTCTTTCTCTGCTCTTAAGTCTCTGAAAGAAAAATACAGGGTTCTTCAATTCAAACCACTTTCATACCCATAAAGTTGGATCCGCACAAGAGAGCAATGAAAATATTTTAAAAATTAGTTCAGAGAGATTAAAAAAAACTCTCTAAACATAAATATGGTTAAAGATTCTATAATATTATTATATTATACATATTCTATAGTATAGAATTAGTATAAATAATATAAATTAGTTGAAATGCCTGCCAGACGAGAGTCTAGTGCCTCATCTCAAAGTTGAATAGATTCCTGATCAGAAAGGCAATGAGAATTCCTCGTTCGGCTTTTCCGAAAGACTGAGAGAGCTAGAAAAACTCGGCAAGGGATAAATAAACATTATTAGACTTCGATTAAGATCGGAGAACTTCTGCGTATTCAGCGACAGTTTATTCCTCCTGATTCCCCCAAAATTTAAAGAGAAATTATAAAACTCGAACACCTGCAGCCAAATCTCTGCAACCGATATCGATTTATCGGTTTATTACTTAAATTGGGAACTTTCTGGCAAGAGCATTTAACATTCGACTTTCTTGGACTTCCTGTTTGCTTTTAATGGTTTCATCAACAGCCTCTAGAACGGGCGGTTTCATTGTTCGGTGGCCACTGAGCGGTGCAGTGGTCGGCAGGGATGACGTTGGTGTCTTCGAAGACAAGCAGCCCATATATTTTGTTCTCGAAAGCCATTTGACTATTTATAGTTGAAGTATTTATTGTTCAGGCGGCACTCGTGCCGTGCTCAAGTGGCCTCTCATGGGGGCGCATTAATTGCTCGTCCGAAGTGGCCTGCGCTGCCCCCTCGGTGGGGTGGTGCTGGTGGTTGCAATGTCAGGGCCAAAAATGCAACTGGTGCTGCCAAATCTCACACCCAATAAACATCCCACAATCTCGCAATTACCCTCTTTTCTCCTCTCTCTCTTTTTAGCCATTCACAATTGGCATGGCGAGGTCCGCTTCGGGCTGCCCTTGGACGTGGGCGATTCGGTGGAGATTGTGGAGGAATGTGACCACTGGTATCGCGGCACATGTCCTCGGAAGTCCCGGCTGGTGGGCATCTTCCCCAAGACCTACATACACATCAAGGACCTGTCCAAAATCGATCCCGTGGTAGCCGAATGCACACAGGTCCTGCGCGAGTGGTACGAAATATGGAAGAAACTCTACGTGGTAAGTGAATTTGTGGAGATGCCAGTGGACAAACTTAAAGGCAACCTTCTTCCTTCGCAGGACCGCAAGACGTACATGTTCCAGACGCTGCGCAAGGTGATGTTCTCGATTCTGGAAAGCCGACGAGAGCTTCTCGGAGCCACCATGACCCAGGATCAGACTTTGGGACTACAAATGATCGTCGTGTCCAAGATCGACTGGGGCAATCGGTAAGTTTTCAGCTTTTTAACAGATTAAGGAAATGGGATTCTTACTTAAAGGTCTAAGATCGGTTATTCGTATGTAAATACAGGTTTTTATTTAGTTTTATAGGTTTGATGGGAAATGTGGTTTTTGTTTCATCATATTTCTCATTATTCGTTTTTCGGTTTCCTCTCTTTTCTAGCAATAATCACAATTAATTTTGTTATAAACAAAATTCCTTAAAATTACATAAACTAAACGTAAAGACAAAAATAGCGAGAGCATTTCTTCAAGTAGTTGTAAAATATCCGTATTTATATAGCGTTTTTTTTCTTTCCTCTTTTATATCAAATACTACAGTTAATAGATCAACGTTTCCTGTTATTGTAGGTTTATGTTGAAGGACTTTATGCCATGTCCTTGCTATGCTCTGATTAGCAGACTCTACTTCGGTGCTAACATTTAAACTTAACTGATAGGCTTGTATATTTAAATGGCGCATTTCGTTAAAGGTTACAGTTTATATACCTTTATGGGTAGTTATGGGATATATATTGGTGTGTGTGAGTGTCCTTTGTCCAACCAACAAATTGCACGCTCTGTTTCGTCTCCTAAACTCTTCGTCTGTTTGTTTGCCTCTCTGCGTCTTTGCCTAGGACCGAGCTTATTTTTCATAAACAAGTTACACGAAAAAAAAAAAACGTTTGAGAATTTTGCTAAAAGATTTTGACGAAATTGTTTTGCTGCCGCTGCTGTTGTTTGTTTTTGCTTAAGAACAGTCTTAAAATGTAAATTATTAAAATTCCTAAAGCCTAGAAACTCAGCTAAAACTCGAATTCGAATTCAATTCCACGTTGCCTACCAATGGCCCTCTTATGAAAAAATTAATTGAGAAATCATTGAAAAATTGGTTTTGTTGGTTCTCTCCTGCTTCCTTTTTTGATTTTCTTTTTCTGCTTTCCTCGGTGTGCGTCGATTTATGTCTCGGTTTCCTTGCCGCCGAAGCTTTCCACTGGCGGGTAAATGGGATGATGGATGGGATTCATTTCCAGCGTAGACGGAGCCGACGGCGTGCGAGAGGAACCCAGTAAATTGCACAACTTTTCCAACATATCGCTGTACGATTTCGTGCTGAGATTCTGGCTCAGGAAATGCAGAATGAGGAAATCTCCAATCTGCAAGACAATCAAAATCAATTAAACTCTCTACACAAATCCCACAAAACCTCACCTCCAAGCGCCGGACCAGACCAGCAATTGCCTTGTGCTGTCCAGAGCGATAGGACCGCTTGATAATTGTCTCCCGGGTGGTGGGCATCATCACCACCACCAAGGAGTACAGCACAGCCACGCCCGAAACGGTGGCCAATATTATAAACCAGAACCTGGAAGAAGTTGAGGATTTAAAACCAAGTGAAGGGGAAAAGGAAGCCAGCCACTTACCACAGGAAAATGTAGATCTTCTCGTTGAGTATGTTGAGTGCCAGGACACAGAGGGTGTCGTGCTTTTGGATGGAACCACTGGGACCGAACTTGCGGAACGTGCACTTGGTGAGGCGCGGAAAGATCTCTATCATGGGATCGTAGCGTTTGTTTTGATCCATGTTCGAGAACTTGACGACATCAGTACCGTAGGACATGAAAGCACCGCCCAGAAACTTATCCACCATGAAAATATTCACAATCACATTCACAAAGTTCAGCAGCTCGCAGAAGAAATAGGCAAACGAGTAGCCATTGTGGGAATTCAGGCTCTCCATGATGTATTTGATAATGCGATCCTGTCGATCCTTGCGGTAGTCTTCAGGCACCGTAACCATGCCACGCAGACCGTCAGTGATCATGCGGATCTTGCCATCCTCCATGTTCTTCCAGATCCAATGCGGCACATAAAACATCAGACCCTGAAAAAAAAAACCAAACTCAGTCAGTTGCCCAGCAATTTCTTACGATTTCGCTTACCTGGACAAACAGGACGAAGGGCACCCACTGATAGTAGCTGTGATAGCGTTTCTCCTGTCCGTACTCATTGCCCAGCCCAGGGCCAGCCACGTCCGTGCCAATTTGGCGGTGCTGCTGCCCCGGAATCGTGAACGTATACGTAATCCAGCAGAAGGTGTTGATCACATGCATCGGTATGGAGCCGTCGTTGATGCAGCTAATCGGATCGCCTGCAAGGTCACTCAAATCATCAGTTAGGCCCCATCAACTTAATTTATGTGCGCCACCCGCCCAATGGGAAAGCTCATTGTTCGTCCGGGAAATCAGGTTAGCCCGCCGCTGCCCGCTGCACTTGACGCGCCGACGTTTTGGGTGTGCCCGAGTTGGATAAACAATAAGATTTCGTTGAAATCCCCAGTTAGGTTTTACCTGCCGTCAATATTTGCCCTTCAAACAGAGATTTGGAGGGTCCCCCCCCCCCTTCCCCGTTGCTCTCTAAGCGCTCGGCGAGGTCACAGACCCCACAGGGCTTAGGGCGCAGGCTCTCGCGGATCTTTTCACCACCCGCCGGGTCGACCTGGGCATGCGTAATGAGTCCGGTGACTAATCGTCGTTTCCACAGAAACCCAAATCTGATGAACGTGCGTCAGTCGGTTTTTGTGCTCTGATTGCCAACTCGGGTTTCTTTTTTCTTTGTGTGGCTCTTGGAGCGATCGAATTATTAACGACTCTGCACTTTCGTGAATGCAGTTCCATGAAATTCTACACTACAAATATTGGGCAAGTGTGTGGGCAATCAATTTGCATTCGTCTGCGAGTCGTGCATTTCGCACTTCACTTAGCAGGAATCGCTGGCAGGGTGGGGGCTGTTGCAACTTACCGATTAGATTGTTGGCAGTCACAATAATGCAACAGACAAACAACATGGCTGTGGTTATTCTGTAGTGGGCACGGAACACCATATTGTCGATCACCGCCTTGTCCAACAAATACCGAATCTTGACAAAGCCGGACACGGCCGAGACCATGCCAAAGACCGCCATCTTGCTGTTGGTTAGTGTGGGCCGCCGTTGGTACTACGAAGCTGCAATGGAAGACACAGAAACAATGAGACTACGGGGAGGAAAATATGTTTCTTCATTTCTCTCAGACGTTATCATTAGCGAGCCTCACTTATCTGCTAGGCTGTGGCTTGGAATTCCAAATTATTACACATTTCCGCTGTGGAGAGAGGAGCGGTTGTCGGTCTTATCGCGGAGAAGCCGCTCTTACAATTGAAATGAATTTTTGGGTTCATGAGCGTGATCTTTGGGAGGGGACAGGGTCTCGTTACACAATCTAATCTAATCTAATTTGTTTTTTAACGCACACCCACACACACACGCACATGTCTGTGAGGTTGAATGGCCCCAAGAACCGGTAGGAATCTGCGTCGTGCGGAGATCTCGCATTTTCCCCCAGCCCATGAGCTTTTGTCAACCCACGCATAAATTTCACTCTGAAGACCCAAAAAAGTTAACGGCACCGCCACAAAATAGAGTTCCCTGGTTGAAAGACGCTCAATAAGACGACGGGGGGAGGGGGAGGGGCACACAAACAAACTTGGCTGGTCGGACTGGATGTGGGGTTCGCTTTTGTTTATATGCAAATTTCAAGTTGTTGCTGTATTTCATTTCAGCACAAGAACAAATATCAGAGCATCTCATCATTCTTAACCCCGCACACACACACACACACACAGGCAGCGACGCAGACGCATGGCAACGGCAGCGCTCGCTATGTCGTTCAGTATAGTCGTCTCTTTCGCACACGCAGCTTAGCGCAATTAAAGTCAAAAAGTGTCTGGGGGCAGCAGCTACTCCTTTTTTCATTTTTCGCTAGGGCCGCCGCTAAATGCAGCCAACTCACACACACTTTCACACTACCTAACACACACACACACATGCACAGTTGGACGACTGAGTCGTTTATGTTTTATGCTTGAACCTCGTCTCATACTTCAAATGCACTTCGTACGCGCTCTCTCGCTCCCGCTGCGCTACTCCGAAGAGAGGCAGAAAGAGAGCGCGCGAGCGAGCACTTCAACTTTCGGCGTTGGTTGTGCGCCGTCGCGCCGTCGCACCGACTCCACCGCCGCCTTTTTCTTTTTACAATAAATTTTTGAAAAAAAACTGGTTTTAAGGTATTTTCTTTTTCGTTTTTTTTTCGAAGCGGCTTTGGCCCCGTCGTCGTTGTTGCCACTGTTGCGCGTTGCGCTGCCGTTTTTGCTACCAGCATTAGCAAAGCGGCCCAAGAACTCCAAGCTCCCGAGCTGGAGTTCGACTCCGATCGGGGCCGTGTGTGGGTTCCGTTCGGCTCGGTTCGTTACGTCCCTGGTAGCCGCCACTCTTCTTTCTTTTAAGTGATTCTTTTTCGGCTGCCGATTGCGACGCAGCCGAGCCTAGAAATGAAATTCTTTCTTGTCTTCTTCTCTCGTTTTTTTTGGCACTTTGACACTTTCCAAACTGGTTTGCTGGTTTTTTTTAATTGCACACCACTGGCAATTTCTCAGTTTGTCTCATTAACGCACACAAACACACCCACAATAGAGGCCAAAATGCACTGCCACTGTCGTTTGTCTCGCGCGTCTGTGTGTGCGGCTGTTTAATTTCCACAGCAACAAAGTGCAGTTGGCTGGCTGCTTGATGATGGCTGCTCAGATTTGCTATAGAAATTTTTCGTACCGTGGTTTCAAATGTGCAGCTGCTCTCAGCGGCGTTCCAAAGCCTACTGACGCCACCACCACCACCAGCAGTGCCCGTCAAGCTGGTCTCTCTGCTTCTTGCTCGCGCTCTCGCTCTCTGGCGAGTCGATCGGCGACTCTGACTGGTTCCAGTTCCCAGCTCTCGCGCACGCTCAGCAAGTGCTGGCCGCCTTTAAATGTGTTGGCTGTTACCTGAACTGTTAGCGGTTAGCTGGTTAGGTGGTTAGGCTGGCTAACTGTGGCCTGTTACCTGAGCGCCGTCTTTTAACCTTGCTACCTACAACTGATTTAGAGGCAGAGACCGCCCGCCGCCATCTGCCGCTTGGGCGTTTTGATTTTCAGTTTACAAATTTAACCAAATTAAATGCCATCGCCGCACGCACACAGCCAACAAGCCGGGGATTAGTTCTTATCTTAAAGTTTATTGCTTTATAGTCGACGTCGACGTCGCGCTGAGTGAGAAACCTGCTGGCCGCCAACAACTTCATTGCCGCCTCTCGATCTTGTCACGCTGGCAACTCGAGAACCCGAGAACTTGAAACGAATTTCGTGTTGTCTGCCGGGGGACAGACAGGGAGCTCTGTGACTCATCCCGGGAGGACAACGATGGCGATGATGAAATGGCATTTCGAAATGGCCGCTCGGGGTCTCTACCCAGGAATCTCTGCTTATCGATGTGTAAATAATTCTGTCCATTCCCAGTTATTTATCTCGTTGGCTCCTCATCTTTAACGCCTAATTAAACAGAGATAAGAGGACCTCGAAACGAGAGAGCTGCCAGAGAGTCTCGACTTTTATAGTTATCCCAATTCGCCTGCGGCTATAACTTGGCTCTTAATTAAAAGCGACATAAAGTGTTCCATTACCAGAAGCCTGACCACTGGCTACTGTGTGCCTGCGTGTGTGTGTGTAGGGGGGGAGTCTGCGCACGCGCTTCATTTCATATTTCGAAACCATGAGATATAAAATGCCAGCCTGGACAGGCCAAGGCGTAAAAGCAGTGGCCCGAACACACACACACACACGCAGAGAAGGTGGCTCTCTACCTCAGAGCGGGTGAGCTGGTTCCGGTTCCCCAGAGAGAGAGCGGCTCGATCGCTCTCGCGGGCTGCTAGTGCCGTCCCGCTCTCTGCGTAAGCCAGGTAGAAGCCACGCGTAGCCAAGGTAGCCGCTCAGCAACTGGCGCAGCGGCAGCGTCGTCGGCAACATTTTGCTAATGATGCTGAGCCGATGTTGCTCGGCCCGGCCCCCTGCGACTTGAGCCGAGCCGAGCGCTCATATGCGCCACTGGACTGCCGTGAACCCATTAACAGCGGCGAGCGGCGAGCGCGGCTCTCTGGGGCGCGAGTGTGGGACTTTTTGGCCACATTGTAGGCCAGAATTTATGCGTCATGCGGATAATTGAAGGCCCCCGCATTCCAGCAACTGGGAAAGGGCGTCCCCAGATGTTTCCATGATTTAGGGTCCCCAATTCCGTGTGGGTTATTTTGGGGCCTGGGGAACGTGACAAATTGCCGGTGTTGTTTTTAGCTTGTTCGCACCTCCCCCGCTGGAAACTCATGATGAATGCGTTCTGTTCGCTTGCAGGAAACTGTTCCTCGATTTGGTGCCGCGCGTCGGCCCCCTGGCCGTCGATCCCCACAGCATTGGCATCGTCAAGCTCTACAATGTCCACGTGAGCAGTGCCGACAATGCCAAGGCCTCTTCGGTGAGCAGTTGCCTCCTTTTAACCGGGAATCCCCATTAACCATCTCCGTCTCCCTTTTAGAGCCGGGGAACCTTGCGGCGCAAGTCGCAGAGCCAGCGAATCCACACGCACCATTTGTACTTTTGTATGCGGGACTTTGGCCATCGGATTGGGGGCGATGACGCGGAGGTTTACTTCTTCCTGGTCCGCTACGATGGCAGCCAGCAGCCGGCCATGCAGGCGCTCTCGGAGCGCTTCCTGGTGCGCATCTCCAAGGACGGATTCTCCAACTACATCGAAAGGCTCCACAGCAATTGCACAGTCTTCACGGATCTGGGTAAGGACATAACCAGCGCCAGCAAATCACTCCAATAAATTCGATATTTTCTCATCCCAGGCGAGGCCGATCTGAAGAAGGAGCTCCACCTGGTGGCCGTGGTCATGCGCGTGGGCAAAATCATCCAATCGGACTCAATAAAGAAGCTGGAGCGGAACAACTCCTGCGGCCATGGAGTGTCCTACCGCCGGCCTTTCGGGGTGGGCGTTTTGCCGCTGGGCGACATAAGCCAGTTCGACACCAGCCTGGAGGCCGAGGAGCGGGAATACAGCTTCAAGATCTACCAAAGCGAAGAGAAAGACTTTCACCTGCTGCCCGAGCTCATTATGAAGAAGTCCAGCAGCAAATACTCACCCATCCAGCCGGGCGGCCAGAACTCCCAGGGCATTGTGGTGTCCCTGAAGCTGCTGCACGGCATGCTGGGCCAGGCCAGGCAGGAGCAGCCGCTGCTCTTCCAGGGCACCACGATCACCCGCAAAATGGGCTTCCCCGACGTCATCATGCCGGGCGACGTGCGCAACGATCTCTTCCTCACCCTGGAGCGCGGCGAGTTCGAGCGCGGCGGCAAGAACACCGGCAAGAATATCCTGGTCACCGTTTTGGTGCTCGACGTGGCCGGTAATCTGCTGGCCGACTGCCTGTCCAGTGCCTCCGGCATGGATGCCCAGAGCCATCACAACTCCATGATCCTCTACCACCAGAATGCCCCCAGCTGGCACGAGATGCTCCGACTCAGCGTGCCCATTGACAAGTTCGCCACGGCCCATGTGCGCTTCGAGTTCCGTCACTGCTCCACGCGGGAGAAGAGCGAGCCGAAGCTGTTTGCCTTCAGCTTCGTGAGGCTGATGGACCCCAGCGGGGCCACCCTGACCGACGGGGCCCACGAGCTGTACGTGTACAAGTGCGAGGATGTGGGGAAGCTGCAGACGGCCGTCTACCTGAGGCTGCCCTGCCGCCCGAAGGATGCCCATGCCAAGCCGGACTGCGGCTCGTATTTCCATCGCAGCTCCAAGGAGGCCTTTGTGGTGTCCTCGCTGCTGTGCTCCACCAAGCTGACCCAGAATGCCGACCTGCTGTCGCTGCTGCAGTGGCGCACCCACCCGGACACCATACAGGACACGCTGGCCGGGGTGAAGCGGCTGAACGGCGAGGAGCTGGTCAAGTTTCTGCAGGACGTGCTGGACGCCTTGTTCGCCATGTTCTCCAACGAGGAGGGCAACAGCACCCAGCACTCCGGGCAGGTCTTCCACGTCTTGGTCAGCATCTTCAGCCTGCTCGAGAGCAACAAGTTCCAGCACTTCCGGCCGGTGATGAACGAGTACATCGAGAACCACTTTGCCGCCGCTTTGGTCTACAAAGGACTACTGACTTCTGTGCAGCACATGGCCTCGATTATGATCAAGGCCGAGCAGCCGCTGCCCTTCCACAAGTGCTTCCAGTCGCTGGAGTACATCTTCAAGCTGCTGATCCAGTCGCGGCGGCTGTTCGCCCGGACCACGGGCGGCCAGTACGAGGACTCCTTCCGGCGGGACCTGCACTCGCTGTTCACCGAACTGAACCGGATGTTGGCGGTGCCGTCGCATGATGACATTCTCCCCACGCAGGAGGCTTTGCTGAACTCTACGGGAGTGGTGCTGGAGCAGCTGAAGGACACGCTGCCGGCCCCGGAGCTGGGCATGCTGGCCCGGAATATGCTGGACGCGATTCCGCGCGGGGCGCCCATCCGCCTCATACAGGCCAAGCTGAATGCGGTCAAGGATCTGGTGTCGGGCGAGCTCTTCCACGAGGACGGTAAGTAGGGGTCGAAAATCCAGCCTGATTTAGCTCATTATTCCGCCCCTTTCAGACTCGCGAACTGTGATCCTTTCGGTGGCCTGCAAGCATCTGCGCATGCACCTGGGACGCCGCGACGAGCTGCGCCTGTGCGCGGAGATCCTGTCGGAAATTCTGGTCCACATGCACGACCTGCAGCGCGACCAGCGCGACAAGGTCACGAACACTTTGCAGCACGACCTGGACTCGCTGTGCAAGAACATCCTGGGCATCCTGATACGCACCATCAGCATTATTATGGAGGGATCAAATGCCGTGCTGCCCCAGCTGGTGGCCTGTTTGCTGGGCCTGCTGCAGCTGCTGGACGAGACGCACTACAAGCGCTACTGGGACGAGCTGACGCCCAACAAGGATCCGCGGGACCTAAAGGACTTCCTGAGCAAATCCCTGCTGGTCTACGAGGAGCTGCTCACCCAGGACTGGGGCGTCTACCCCACCGACTGGCTGGTCATGAAGCTGGCCTCGAACGATGTGCTGCGCAAGTCGCTGGAGGAGTTTGCCAAGCCTTTGGTCTACCGGTTTCTGGGCTCGCAGTCCTTCGACTCCCAGCTGTGGTGGTCCTACTTCAGCCTGGCGGTCACCTTCCTGGCCCAGCCCTCTCTGCAGTTGGAGAAATACCGCGAGCCCAAGCGGCGAAAGATCCTGCACTCGCACGGCGACATGCGGGTGCTCATGGGCTTCCAGATCCTCAGCATGTGGTCGCAGCTGGGCGAGCAGAAGCTCCACTTCATACCCTCCATGGTGGGGCCGTTCCTCGAGGTGACCCTGGTCCCCGAGCCGGCCCTGCGCGAGGCCACGCTCTCCGTCTTCTACGACATGATGCAGTGCGAGCAGGTGAGCCGCCGCCCAACCAAAATCCTTCAAGAGATCGCCAATCTTTGTGTTCTTTGCAGGGAGCCCGTGGATCCTTCCGCCTGGTGGAGAGCGAGCTGATCGACAAGCTGGACCTGCTCATCGGGGAGAATAAAGGAGACGACGAGTACCGCGAGCTTTTCAGCACCATGTAAGTGGATCCTTTCAGCCCGCCAAGCCATTTGTAAATATGTAAATACTCTCACTTCATTGCTTACTCACACAAACTCTGCCATGCCCCAGGGAGCATCTCAGCCTGGTGTAAGTTTCTCCAGCCATTTTTTGTCCTCCGAAGTTTTTTCCTTTATGCTTTTCCCTGTTGCTTTCTAACTGTCTTTGGGGTGCTTGCAGTTTGCTGGAAAAGGTCCAGACGGAGAACCCGAACTGGAAGGATGCCGGCATTGCCTTTATCGGCTCAGTGACCAGGCTGCTGGAGCGGCTGCTCGACTACCGCAGCGTCATGCAGGGCGAGGAGAACCGCGACAAGCGCATGACCTGCACCGTCAACCTCCTCAACTTCTACAAGAACGAAATCAACCGCAAGGAAATGTACCTCAGGTGAGTTCAACTGGTTGAATTATCCAAGCTGATCTTTAATTGCTGTCCTGCTTTTCAGGTACATTTACAAGCTGCACAACCTGCACTTGCAGGCGGAGAACTACACGGAGGCAGGATACACGCTGAAGCTGTACGCGTCCATGCTGAGCTGGGACCGCGAGACGCTGAGTTTTGCGCCGTTCGACAACAGCGGGCAGCCCGAATGGCAGCGCAAGGAGCGTTTGTACAATGAGGTAAGCTGAGGATCTTAAAAATGAACTGGAAACTGATGAAGCCTTGCAGATCCTCAAGTATTTCGACAAGGGCAAGTGCTGGGAGAAGGGAATTCCGCTGTGCAAGGAGCTGGCGCATTTGTACGAGACGCGGCGCTTTGACTACAACAAGCTCAGCGATATCCTCATCAAGGAGGCCAAGTTCTTCCAGAACATCCTCACCCAACTCAGGCCCGAGCCGGAGTACTTCCGTGTCGGATTCTACGGCATGGGTCTCCCCCTCTTTGTGCGGGTAAGCCAGCCCCCAAGGATTACGTTCCCTTTCTAAAAATCTTTCCCGGGATCCTTTAGAACAAACAGTTCGTTTACCGCGGCCTGGAGTACGAGCGCATTGGCGCCTTCACTCAACGCCTGCAGACGGAGTTCCCCACGGCCCAGATCCTGAGCAACAACAGCCCGCCAGATGCTTCGATTTTAAACGCCCCCGACCAGTACATTCAGATCAGCAACGTGCGTCCTGTAGGAGACGCCCAGGTCCTCAAAACAGCCATGGTCCCAGTGCCCGAGAAAATCGCCCGCTTCTATGAGGTCAACGACGTCACCCGCTTCATCTACGACCGGCCTGTGTACAAAGGACCCATCGACAAGGACAACGAATTCAAGTCGCTGTGGATCGAGCGCACCACCCTGGACATAGCCAATCCCCTGCCGGGCATTCTCCGCTGGTTCGAGGTCAAGCAGAAGTCCGTGCAGGAGATCACCCCAGTGGAATTCGCCTGCGAGACCATCAGCAATGCGGGCAAGGAGCTGGCCGATCTCATTGTCCAGTACAGCCGCGATCCCAAGCGCAACATCAACCCGTTCTCGATGCGGCTGCAGGGCACCATCGATGCCAATGTGATGGGCGGCATCAGCAAGTACCAGGAGGCCTTCTTCTCCGATCAGTTCCTGAAATCCCCACAGGGCGCCGGCCAGCAGGCCAACGTCCAGCGCCTCAAGGCCTTGATCCTCGAGCAGATCCAAATCCTAGAACAAGCTCTGGAGTTGCACGGCCAGCTGGCCCCCAGCGGGGTCCAGCCGCTGCACAACCGCCTGCTGGAACGCTTCTCCCAGCTCAAGCAGAGCCTGTCGGGCATGGGAAGGCTCAAGCGGAACTCGGAAAGCATCGTCAACACTCCCCTGCCGCCGCTGCCCACCGAGAAGCGGGCCATCAGCCTGGGCAGCGCCGGCGCGGCCAAGCCGCAGGGCGGAGAGACCTTGGCCTCCAAGTACCACTATGTCTATGAGCTGGACGAGATCTACACACGCCCCGGGGACACTGTGCGCCCGGTGGAGGCCATGAACTCCTACCAGACCCTGGGCACGGAGAGCCTGTTGGCCCCCGAGCCGGTGAACGCCGAGCCGGCGGTTGAGGCCCCACCAGTGCCCAACCGCCCACGCTCGCAGAATTTCCAGGCCAGCGGTTTGGTGGCCGTGGACAGCGGGCCGGAGGTGCCGCCCAAGCGGCAACCCATGGGCTCGCCCAATGCCCCACCGCTGCCACCAAGAGGCATCACCCCCGACAAGCGGGCCTCGAACCCGCTGATCTTCAACGACTTCGGCGGCAGTTCGGATGCCGCTGGGCTGCCGCGCCGGCCCCATTCGATCCAGCAGCAGAGCCAGCAAGCCGACCAGAAGTACTCCGTGGTGGACATCAGCTTCGACGACCCTGAGGCCGACCAGCAGGCGCACTCACTGCCGCCCAACCTGCAGGAGGCCGGGGGCCACCTGAACGTGTGCTTTGCTCCCAATGACTTCCGGGACTCGGGGATCTCGACCACCAGCTCCAGGGAACTGAACCACATCAACAATCTCAGCGAGGACTCCGGGAGCTCGGGCCAGCAGCCGCTGCAGCATCGTGACCACTGCCGCCTGAGTTCCAACGGCCTGGAGCCGTTTCCCTTGCATGCTGGATTGAATATCACCCAGCGCGAGAGCTCGGTCAGCTCGTTTGATGTGGAGGATCTGCCGGTGCCGCCGCCGCCGCCGCCCATTCCGCCCAAGTCGCTGGGCCTGCTGGGATCCAGTGATTTGGCCGAGGCGGAGGAGGCCAACGGACTCGCCCACACGCATGCTCATCTCAATCATTCCACGACCACCACAAACAGTCATCCTTATCCACACCCACACAACCACCATCACTACCACCAGGAGCAGCAGCAGCAGCAGAACGGCGATGCCAGCGCCAGCAACGGTTACAATTCGCCCCAGCAGGCGGTGAATGGTGGGCCGGGGCTGCCGGCTCCGGCATCGCCTGTTGCTGCCGTGGCCGAGTCATCCAGTGGTGGGCATGCCGGCGGCGCTTTTTGAGTGACAATTTGCCGCTGCCATCATCCCCCCGATCAGCCCCATGAGCCACACAAGCCATCGTCGATAGAGTCGAGTTCGTCCACGCAGACGCTTTCCCTCACGCCGCCGCCGCCGCCGGTCTTCTTCACGGAGCAGGCTCTGGTCCATGCCAATCCGCCGGCCCATATCGAGCATTGTTCGTGTGGGCTGAGTTTCTCGGTGCATCACCAAGAGGATTTTGGGGAGGGGCATTGCCTGGAGACGCATTGCTATCAGCACTACGCCCAGGCGGCCACCCAGACCGATTTCGTGTACACGGAGCGCTGAGGGGGATTCACATCCAGGACGAGTGAGATTTGGCGGGCGAAGTTAATTTGTATATTTTTTATTTCGGTGCCAAAAAATCCGCCAATCGGAAAAATCCGCAAAGGTTGTAGGGCGAATCAAAATGAGTAATCAAAAAAGGGAAGGCGGCGCCTTTGAGTGCCATGCAGTGTTTACTTTACAAGGATCAAATAAGTTTTTTATATATACAACAATTTATATGCGTATTTTTATGATCTTATATTCTACCTACGATATGAGGAATGCGGGGAGGCCTCCCTCCCGATATTAAAACTAACGAAAGATTCTAAACTAGTCAACCAAAATCAAATAGCAATACAACAAATTCTAAATCATGTAAAACCCCAAAATGCATAAACGAAATCTAAGAATTTATTAAAATTATATCAAATTTATCAATTCTAGTTTTAGTTTTATCCTTTTTTCAAGAACTTTTAAAAGAACAGGGGGACTCGAAATTAACCACAATTCTTTCCTTGAGAGTTTTAGTTTAATCCTCGTTTCCTTTTTTCAAGAACTTTTAAAGGAGCAGAGAGATCCGAAATTAACCACGAGACTTGCAATTCTTCTCCTGATACTCCGCCGATCTTTAGACTAACATAAATTCCTTAAGATAACTTTGTATTCCAACCAAATCAAAAATTACGCATACGTATACGTAATTTTTCAGGCAGCCGAGCAACCACCGACGTTCATTGTTTGTTACAAGGAAACTTCAACGTTGCCCAGGGCATTTCCGGCTCCTTCGCTGGCATGCGACACGCCGTCGTCCACTGCTTCGCCCACACCTCCGCCTACAGTTTCAGCGCCGATTACGAGAGCCTCGCCAGCGCTGTCGGCCAGTTCCACGGTAGCTTCGCCAGCGCTGTCGGCCAGTTCACCAGCAGCCGCGCCAACAGCTCCTTGGCCTTTAACCGAGGACAAGTGGGCCAGAAGGCTTAAGATCGTCAGTCCAGTGAACAGCAGGCGGCGACTCATCGCGGGTTTGTGCTGGGCGATCCAACGAGGTGGCCGTTTTATAGGCAAACAGATGGAAGCAAACATCTGCCGCTGGGCAAACAAGACGTTTAACTTGAGAGTTGATGACCTGCGGGGGTCACCGATGCTTTATTTGATTAAACGATCCTTACAAGCGAATATGAAATGAGGGTAGCATAATTTTGGTTAAATGTATGAGTGGGGCGCCCTGCGCTTTAGTTGGTGGTGCTGATGCCGGTGATCTCCTTGAGGCTGTTCAGCAGATATTTGTTGTACTCCTTGTGGTTGATGGGGCTCATGGACTGGAGGGCCATCTTGGTGCGGCTGACGTCGCCGTACATTTCGTTCTTGACGCGCAGCTTCATCATGTAGGAGGTGAAGTGGGCGGCCGAGAAAATCTCCGCCCCGGCATTCGCATCGGCCTCGATGGCGTCGGCAATCTGCTGGCCGGTGTGCTTGAGCAGCTGCTCGCCCAGTTCATTGAAGCAAGTCACCCAAGAGCTGGTGCTCCAGTCGCCCACAATCATCTGAGAATAAACACACAATTAGTTAGCTGAGAAGGCAAATTAATAACACCCAAACCCACATTGATGAGCAGACGGTACTTGAAGTCCGGGAAGAGTTGGTTGCAACGCTCGCAGCGGTACTGGCCGTCGCCCTGGTCGACTAGTTTTTTGTTGCACTCCGGCTGCGGGCAGGCCTTGTAGAAGGCATTGTCGGGTTTGACGTGGTGGACGACGGCCTTGCACTGGAAATAGTCGGGCTTGTCGCCGCCGCCCAGGCTGGCGGCCTCTTGGAATGTCAGCCATTCGGTGTTGAAGTTGCCGCCGCCCGTGCGGGCCGAGACGAAGCTGGAAATGTTGTCGCCGCCGCCGTTGTCGAACCAGCCGCGCAGCTTGTGGCCCTCTGGAATGTCGGGGTTGATTTTCATGACCGAGCTGCCGCCCATGCTGAGGGACTTGCCGCCGTTGAACTCGTTGATGCGGGCACCGCGGGCCAGAATGACTGGCTGGACGTGGCCGTCGAAGTTGACGGCATCGTCGCCCCACAAAGTGAGATTGACGGCCGCATTGCTCGTGTCCACCAAGGTGAGATCGCGCTTCTTGAACTCCTTGTTGGTGGTGCGGGAGGTGAAGACCTGGAGCTCGCCAATGTCCTTGCAGATGCCAATTACATCGACGGCCGCTTTGTTCTCCATGTTGGCCACATCGGAAATGGGAACTAAGTCCATTTTGACCTCGGGAATGCCGCCGTCGTCCTCCTCCTTGCACTCCTGCACAACAGTCTCCCCGGTGAAGGTGAGCTCGAAGTCGTTCTTCAGCTGCGAGTACTGCTTGTTGGCCGGCTTGAGCTGACACTTGGAGAAGAAGTAGATGCTGTCGACCTGGATGAGATCGTAGAATTTGTCGCACTGCTCCTTGAAGGCAGTGGCTCGAATTTCTCCAGATTCATCCAGGAGATCCATGCTGAACAGCTTGCCTTCGCCACGGGCATTGCTCCAAGTGCGGATGGCCGTCTTGGCTGTGACTCGGGCTTTGATCACCCATTTGTTTTGGTAAGGACTCAAACTGGATATTGGGTGAGTGTTGCCGGAAAGGAAGTTGTTGCTAACGTTATTGTTGTTGTTGTTGTTATACAACGAGGGCTTTGGTGGCTCCCGCTTGGGAGGAGCGCTTGCTGCTGCCGGCTCGGCCTTAGGAGCTATCTCATCCTTTCCCGCCTTCTCATAGGTGATTGGGTCTCCTATCTTCGAGCCCACCTCGGCGCCCTTTTTAAGGACTGTGAGCTCGGTGACAATCAACACGCGCCTGCAAAGATAAACATTCAATGACATCAAAGCAGTGTGGAGGACTTCCACTTACTTGTCTGAGTCGTTCTTGCCCACGACGGACGTGATGTACTTGTCCAGACGGACAATTGTGTACTCGTTGAGGAGTCCGTCATGCTGCATGTCGTTGAGCTGGCTGGCCAGCATGGTGTAGCTGTTGTAGTATTTTCCGTCGGACATGAGCATGCGGAAACGCTCCATGTTGGCGTTGCTGGTGATCTTTTTCATGCCGAGTATCTGGAATACGGGCTCCGGCACTTGCTCACCGTGCATTATGCGCTGGGGAAGGGAACGCGGCTTCAGTCTGGGGCTGAATAACAAGGCGAACTAGAGTTTCACACTTACCGCCATCACGCCAGTAGATAATTCAGCCATAATTGTTTGTTTTAGAATTTTAAAAGTGCAAAATAAATAAATAATTATAATTCTTCGCTCGAATTTCACAAGTTTTTTGCGACGCGGAAAGTGGCGGGAATTCAAGTCGATTGCTGTGTTATCGAGAACCGATTGAATACGCCGTGGATTTGGCACATGCAACCTTGCCGGCTGGGCTGCAATTTTTCTTTAAAAATTCAATATGTTTGTTTTAAAAAGAGCCTGACCGATCGTAGCTGGGCACTTAAAATGAGGGAAAATTATGTACTCAATTGAATAAGAAAGACCCGTTTTTTGTCAACATTTCAATATGTAAGCATGAACTGGGCATGTCCACTCTTTCATTTAATTAAATATTGTCTGAGGGTTCGTTTAGGTAAATGCCCGATTTAAATGAATGTTTGCATACTAAATATTATTTCTTTTTTAAATACCAGCAAGATTTTCCAATTTGAGCTTATAAAATATGTGACAAAAAAATATGTTAAGAACTTGGCCTGAAATGATTAGTCCGGCGAGGAGGTTTTGATTGCTCTAAATTGGCAACTGATTACGAAAAACAAAAATCGAAAATTTGCGAAAATTGCCTTATCGGTGTGAAAGTTAGGTATAGAACTTTGTTCTACTTAATATTATGCGCATTTTGCTTAATTTATTTGTTGATTAGGTAAATATTTTTAATTTTCAGAGTTGCCTTTTATTAATCGGTCGTTTATTTTAGAGCTGTCAACAGAGTTGCATTTTATTAATCGGTTGTCAATAACAAATCTGTGAAAAAGAAGAAGATGCAAACACAAATATGTGTAAAATAAAAAACTGTAAACAATAAATTATTAAAACGGCAGGATGAAGTCGCCGCGATATTTTATAATAAATATAGATGACGCGCAGCTGATGCTCAGCAGGGTTACTAACAAGGTCTTCGTGCCTGACTGTGTGGGCGAGACCATAGCCAATGCCCTGGATTTTAACTCTGTGCTGGCGTTTTTTAAAAACAAAGGTAGAAAATGGAATCGCTCATTAATTCCAAAAAATATAGCATAGAATTGGTTTCTCTAAAGATTTCTTTGATGGCTACGGCGAGGTAATGAGTTCTTCCGGTGGCAAAATCTCTCTGAAATGGCTCAGCAAGTTGAAAGTTCCTGTGGCCAGGGCAGTGACCCTAAAGACTGGAAGGGGCTCGGTGATAGACAAGAAATCGGGAGAGATCCCTAGGTTCCGGGGTCAAGACTTGGCTTCGTTGTTTTGGGCATCCCCAGAAGCACAGCCACCTGCTGTTGCACAGTCGCCATCTCCTGCAATGCCTCCCGCCCCGACGCCACCTCCATCACCAGCACAGTCACCTGCGGAGCCACAACCAACTGATGAGGACCTGGAAATGTCAGCCAACGAGATTCCTTTAGGTGTAGCCGTAGAGGAGGAAGTATTCCTCTATGACCCCGAAGATATGTTCGAGTATGACGGTGAATCGACGCAGGACTCGCAATGGGACGAAGTCCCGGTGGATTGGGAACCAGATGAACTAATATCCGAACCAGGGGACATGGAAGAGTCACCACCGCAAATTGTCGAGCCGGCGGAATTGTTACCAAGTGCAGGCAAGTCATTAATTAAAATCAAGCAAATGCAATTATAAACAAATATTATTTTTACAGATGTGAGTCTACCAATGGAAGAGCCGGCGCATTCGTCAGCGTCCAAATTCGATATAATGGTATTTCCAGAGCTCCGAAATGAATTCGAAGAGCAGGAGTATGTTAAGTTTATTGATAGCCTCTTGGATCCGGATGTGGATCCAAGGTGCCTTCATTGTTCGGGCACATTCGTTAGCGAGAATACTTTAAATCTATAACTCAATCCTGATTAGTATTAAGACAATAAACAATTTAGTATTTTGTAGAAAAGCGTCCGTCTCGATTGAAGGGAGCAAATCGAAAACCTCGATAAATAACTTTAAATATGATTCGACTTGAAAATCGATAGATCAGTCCAAGTAATAGCGATATTATCGAATGCAAGCCTGCTTGCTTCTTCTCGATATCAACTCAATAAATTTGTCCCAAAAGCAGCCCTGCATGACCCTATGCGGGTCGTTTCGTTTCTCGCGTTAAAATTTATATTTAATCGTGTTTTCGGTTCAAAAATTGGCCAAAATGTTGCACAAATGCGGGCCCAAAGTACTGAAAGTGGCCGCCTTGTGACACGCGTGTGCGAAATCGCTGAAAATTGGTTCGAATAAAATTTTCAGCTGCCCATAAAGCGAAACGCAAACAAGAGAAACAAAGCGCGAGCGAAATGGCTGCCGATGGGAATAGCTAGTTGTCCTCTTCTATCCAAATAAAGCAAAACAAAGGCGAAACAAAGGATAGAAACCCCGAAAACTCCACAATAAGAAGAAGAACACACCGTTGAAGTAGCTGGGGAGACGGACATGTCAGACAACCGATAATAAATTCCAAACAAGAAATCCACCCAGACACACAATACACACACACACAAAAATCTAAATCAACAAATTTAAATTAAAACACCAAATTTTATACGAAATCCACAAACGCAACAAAACTCGCTGGATCAAGTGACTGGACGACTCCAATTCGTGATGTGTTGGTGAAAGGAAAAGCCGACAGCCGCAAAAGTATTGCCCCGGACCAGTGTGTGTGTCAGTGTATGCGTGTGTGTGCGTCAGTGTGAGTGCATATGCATATGGGGTTGGAAAATTGTGAAAATTTATTTGACGAACACGGAAGTTATAAAAGATAACCGCAAAAAAAGACTTCTCCGCCTGTCTGCTCCTGTTCTTCCCCCCGAAAAAATGCCTAGTGCCTCGTTCACATCCTCGCGCACCTACGTGCGGCGCTCGCGACGGAAAGGAGTCAACCGCATTGCCATGCCCGACCGTCCTGCGGGCAACATCATGGGTCCTATGCTCCAGCAAAACGTGCACGCCTCTGGCGCCTGCCCCACCGGCAGCAGTGGCGTCCAGAACAACAGCTCCTCATCCAGCACTTCAACGGCAGCCAGCACAACAGCAGGCGCCTCGGCCGCCGCCACCAGCTCGAATTCCGCATCAACCATAACTGCAACCGATTATTTAGACTCCGGCCAGTCCACCAGTGGAGGCGCAGCCGGCGGCTCTGCAGCCGGCAGCAGTGGCACCTCCAACAACATGGGCATTCCCAAGCTGGACAACTTCTTTCAAATGCATATGATGGACATTGGTGAGTGCAGCGGCAGCCCATCGATTTCCTCGCTCCTGGCGGTCAGCTCGACTGCCTCCACATCGAACGCGGCCTCCACGGCCGGCACAAGCGGCGGCAGTGGAAGCAGCAGCAGCAACGCCGCCTCTCAGGCCACCACAAATGCGTGTTCTTCCAATTTCCCGTCGGGCTCATGCCCACCGACGGCCTCATCCTCGCTCTCCTTGGTAGGAAACTCGTCGAATCTTCCCACTGCCAGTCAAGGAGGAGGGAATGTGTGTTGCCATCAGTCGCCATACGACCTGCGCCGCAAGATATCCGCCAGCGCCCACGAGCAGTGGTGCACCAGCGCCGCCTCCACCTCCTCGTCCTCGACCTCCTGCTCAACTGCGGCCGCCCAGTCAGCCACTGTGACCGTGGGACCAGCAAGCTCCTCGCCAACACTCGTGAATTCCAGTGCTTCGCCATCGACGTCCTCGCCGTCGTCCTCCTCGTCCTCGTCATCTTCCTCCTCCTCCTCCTCGTCCTCTTCCTCCTCCTCCTCGTCCTCCTCCTCCTCCTCATCGGCCATAGTCCAGGCCCCGTCAACGAGTGCCACCTTCCCCGTCAACAACACCCCCACCACCGGCGCCACCCTGGCCCAGCCGCCCAACGTGCACAGCTCCGTGCCCCAGCAGCACTGCGGCGCGTTGCCTGTGGGCGGCGCCTCGGCCGCCATCGAGGACAATAACTACATGCTGCCGGCCCGCAAGAGATCCCGCCGCCTGTACACCCAAAGCGGCGACCCCGCCAGCGTGCCCTCCACCGAGGTGGGCAGCGCCTCGCCGGCCGGACCCACCGCCGCCCAATACCTGCAGTACGAGCTGCCCGACGAGGTCATCCTGGCCATCTTCTCCTACCTGCTCGAGCAGGACCTCTGCCGCCTGGCCCTGGTCTGCAAGCGCTTCAACACCATAGCCAACGACACGGAGCTCTGGAAGCGGCTCTACCAGTCCGTCTTCGAGTACGACCTGCCGCTCTTCAATCCCGAGCTCTGCAAGTTTGTCTTCGAGAAGCCCGAGGAGTCCGAGTACGCGAATCCCTGGAAGGAGAGCTTCCGCCAGCTCTACCGGGGGGTCCACGTGCGTCCGGGCTACCAGGACAAGCGCTACTCGGACCGTTCCATTGTCTTCTTCAACACCATCCAGGGGGCTTTGGACTACCCCGAGGAGCGGGCCGCTGCGGCCTTTGCCTCCGGCGCGGGCGCCGGCAACATCACCGCAGGACTCTCGAACACCAGCTCCTCGTCGACCGCCGGCGGCGGGGCCAGCGTCAATGCCCTGGCCAACATCTACGAGGACAACATACCGCCCACCGAGCACCCGGGCCCCTTGATCTTCCTGCATGCCGGCCACTACAAGGGCGAGTATTTGTTCATAGACTCGGACGTGGCCCTGGTGGGCGCGGCCCCGGGCAATGTGGCCGAATCGGTTGTGCTGGAGCGCGAGGCCGGCTCCACTGTGATGTTCGTGGAAGGTGCCAAATACGCTTATGTGGGCTACCTCACGCTCAAGTTCTCGCCGGAGGTGACGTCCACGGTGTCCCACCACAAGCACTACTGCCTGGACATTGGCGAGAACTGCTCGCCGACAGTGGACAATTGCATAATCCGCTCCACTTCGGTGGTGGGGGCGGCCGTCTGCGTGGGCGGTGTCAATGCCAATCCCGTGATACGCAACTGCGACATCAGCGACTGTGAAAATGTCGGCCTCTATGTCACTGACTATGCCCAGGGAACCTACGAGCACAACGAAATCAGCCGCAATGCTTTGGCCGGCATTTGGGTGAAGAACTTTGCCAGTCCCATCATGAGGGAAAATCACATTCATCACGGCCGCGATGTGGGCATTTTTACCTTCGAAAATGGCATGGTAAGTGGGAATGGCAGTCGCTTTCTTTATGGTCAATTAATTTCCGTGTAATTGCAGGGCTATTTCGAGAAGAACGACATCCACAACAATCGGATTGCCGGCTTCGAGGTGAAGGCCGGCGCCAATCCCACGGTGGTCAAGTGCGAGATCCACCACGGCCAGACCGGCGGCATTTACGTCCACGAAAACGGCCTGGGCCAGTTCATCGAGAACCGCATTCACTCCAACAATTTCGCAGGTAACTTAAGTCCTTCTAATTTATTATTTGGCTGGCAACTAAGCTCTTCTCTGGCTTGTTAGGCGTGTGGATCACCTCGAACAGCAATCCCACCATACGCAAGAACGAGATCTACAACGGCCACCAGGGCGGCGTTTATATCTTCGGCGAGGGGCGCGGGCTCATCGAGCACAACAACATCTACGGCAATGCCTTGGCGGGCATTCAGATACGCACCAACAGCGACCCCATAGTGCGGCACAACAAGATCCACCACGGCCAGCACGGCGGCATTTATGTGCACGAAAAGGGCCAAGGCCTCATTGAGGAAAACGAAGTCTACTCGAACACTTTGGCCGGCGTGTGGATCACCACGGGCAGCACGCCAGTGCTGCGGCGCAATCGCATCCACTCGGGCAAGCAGGTGGGCGTTTATTTCTACGACAACGGCCACGGCAAGCTGGAGGACAACGACATCTTCAACCACCTGTACTCCGGGGTGCAGATCCGCACGGGCAGCAATCCGGTGATCCGCGGCAACAAGATCTGGGGCGGCCAGAACGGCGGCGTGTTGGTCTACAACGGCGGTTTGGGTCTTCTAGAACAGAACGAAATCTTCGACAACGCCATGGCCGGGGTGTGGATCAAGACGGATTCGAATCCCACGCTGAAGCGCAACAAAATCTACGACGGCCGGGATGGCGGCATTTGCATTTTCAACAGCGGCAAGGGCATTCTGGAGGAGAACGATATTTTCCGGAACACCCAGGCCGGCGTGCTGATCTCAACCCAATCGCATCCGATACTGCGACGCAACCGCATCTACGACGGCCAGGCAGCCGGCGTGGAGATCACCAACAATGCCACGGCCACGCTGGAGCACAATCAGATCTTCAAGAACAAATTCGGCGGCCTGTGCCTGGCCAGCGGCGTGCAGCCGATCACCCGCGGCAACAACATCTTCAACAACGAGGACGAAGTGGAGAAGGCCGTGTCCAGCGGCCAGTGCCTCTACAAGATCAGCAGCTACACCTCCTTTCCCATGCACGACTTCTACCGCTGCCAGACCTGCAACACGACCGATCGTAATGCCATTTGCGTCAACTGCATCAAGAACTGTCATGCCGGCCATGATGTCGAGTTCATCAGACACGATCGGTGAGTCTGAAGCACTTGAAAATCTGTTCTGGTTATTTTATATTTCTTTTTTTAGGTTCTTTTGTGACTGCGGAGCCGGCACGCTGTCGAATCAGTGCCAGCTGCAGGGCGAGCCTACGCAGGACACGGACACGCTGTATGACTCGGCAGCGCCCATGGAGTCGCACACGCTGATGGTCAACTGAATTGGCCGCAGTTTGTATATATTTTGTGTTTATGGCCAAGAATCCAGCCCGCCCTTTAAGCCCCCTGAGTAGTGTTCTTTTTTATGTAAATATTTGCTTACTGTAAGTTCAAAATTGTTTCTAATGTGCAATTTAGTTTTATATTTGAAATTTCTGTTCTGTTGCGCCGTCTGCCCGGCGGCCGAGTTTACTGTCACAACGAAGAGGAAAATGCAAAACACCAACAAATGAAACTCAATCAGGAAAACCCAACACGAAAAGCGTGCATTTTTTGTCCACACGAACGAACACCCAGTGAATAACAATTTTATAAAGTAGAATTAGTAGAAAACCTTTTAAAGCAACAAACACCATTAATACTTAACCGAATCCATTTCGTAATCCTAATCGTAATCATAATTTTAGACTAAGCAAACTAAATCAACCGATGGATATACAGAGAAGCAATTTTAAGTATTACCAATCGCAGCTTCGCTTCAGCAACTAACCTAACCTACAAACCATATTATCTTTCTCTCTAAACTAAAACTAAAACTATATACATTATAATCAAGGCAGAGTTAAAGAATCAAAAGCGTACGCATTATATATCATCATATAGGATCAGAACTATAAGCATAGAGAAACGAAGGATACAACAAACCGAGAGCAATATTCAATGTCTAAATGTCGTCGTCATTGTCTAGAACAAATTTCGTAGTGAATAGCGAGCCGAATTCAACCAACTCATGTGTCATCTTAGTTATATAAGCCGATTTCGCAGCATCTATATAATGTACTGTATGTGTAGGATCCCCCACCCCCACTCCCACGAAACTATACTTTTTTTCAAGATTCGAATTATGCCAACGCCCCTCCCCCTTAGCCCTAAGTTACCAGGTAGTTCTTAGCCTATATATACACCCATATATATAAACAATACAAATGCATATTATATATATCGACACATATAGCGTTTAATAACAGAATTCGATTGGATTCGCTGCAGCTGCCGCGAACGCGTCGTCGTCGTCGCGCCATCAATACTCGTCCCCATTTTGGCCCACGCAGAAAGGTCACGAGGTCACGGCAGCGGGGTCGGTTGGAGGATCCCGCTCCGTTTGTCTGTCGTCGTCCTTCTGCGTCGGCTTTTAGTTCTTTTTTTTTTGTTTAAGTTTTATCAACTCTTTTATTGGTGTTCGTCTTAGGCGCTGCTGTTAAACCATAAAATAAACAATTTGAAATAAAAGTCTCATTTTTCACTTACTTTCATTTGCGATTTTCTATTTTTCGAGGAGAAGTACCGTTAGACGCCGGCGCTGCGATCGTTAAGAGGCTTTGTCCAGGGCTACTGCTGGTGATAGTCCTGCGCATTCCTGATTGGAACTCCTTGCACTTCTTCCTTCCACTTGTCCTTTGTCGGTGTTGCTGTCGTTACTAGAGATGGGAGATTGGACGCTGTAATCGTGCGTGCGTGAGTCCCTCAAAATCTATGTTATTATGTAAACTTTTAAGGCTTAAATGCAACAAAGCAAAGAAGGAAGCTTCTAATCTAAGATTCTCTCTGATTTGTCAGAAGGATAAAAACTGCGAGTCAAGCTTAAAAATTTGCAGTACAGTGTAAAATGTTATTCAAAAAATCATCCCTGATTAACATGGCGTTCAATGTTAGATAACAGCAATCTCAGTGCAAAGACAAATTACAGTGGCCGGCAAAAGCAGATTTATCTATTGTGTATTTTTGTTGTTTTGTAAAATTTATCAAGAAAAGCTAAGGTCACGAGAAGGCCAACAACTAACACCATGGCTCTAGATCCATTACATATTGCCAACAACTCTCCAACGCACACAAAGCCTCTGCCCAAGCGCTGCTTTGTCTCTTGTGCAAAATCAGAAATCAGCTGTTGCGCAGCGATAACAAAGGCGAATTAAGCAAGACAGGTAGAATCCGGCAGACACCCAGAACCCCCGTCCAGTCTACAAATTCGCTGCAACGACGACAAGTCGATGATTCCCTCGCACCCAAACACGCAATAAACGTCGCATTAGGTCAGCAAAGAGAAAGTAAATCCCAGCGGACTACCTGTTGCCTTATCGGTCCTTGGAAGGCAGCCATTTTGTCCCCGCAGTCGATTAATCGGTTTTAAAAATCGCGGCGACTCGGTCCAGGGCACAGTTCGACTTGACGGTCGGGAGAGTCAATGCTCTTTGTATTCAGTGCGTGTTTGTTTTGCAGTCCAGCGAAATGTCCGCCCGCCTTTATCTGCTGATCGCTGCGGTTGCCTGCGCTTGGCTGGCCTCTGCCAACGGCTACTCGGCCTCCCGGGATGCCCGGATTATTGAGGAATATCGGCGTGCGATGGTCTTGAACCATGCCAAGGTGGCCAGGAAGCTGGTCCACCAGGCCAACTGGGCCTCGGTGGGCACAATATCCACGACCCCTGCGGTGGCCGACTATCCCATGGTCAATATAATTTCCATCGATGACAGCAATGCGAGGGGAGAGTCCACGGGCAGGATACGCTTTATGCTGACTGATTTGGACTTCACTGGGCCCGACTGGCAGCACAACAACAAAGTGACCTTTCTCTTTACCGACGAGCAGACTTTGAACTGCAAAAACTCCAGCAAGGATCCCATGGAGCCGACCTGCCCCCGCTCAATGATCAGCGGCCAGATCAATAAGGTAGGGAAAAAATCTGCTACGTGAGCGATACTAATGTATTTTTTTTTAGATCCCAACTTCCTCGGAGGAGTACAAAGAGGCCTTGGAGGCCTTTGAGCGTCGTCATCCGGCCTCGAAGAACTGGATAAAAGGTAATTGCCTTGCGGCATTCGCTCGCTAATTACTCACGGCTTTTGTGCTTTGCAGCGCACAATTTCTACCTGGCCGAGTTGGACATAAAGAACATTTTCGTGCTCGACTTCTACGGCGGACCGCAGACAGTCACTGCCGCCGACTACTACGCCATTAAACTTTAACTCGTTCCGCTGATTAAACGCCAATAAAATGCAAACAAATGAAGTGATAAGCAAATTACGGTTTGCCAATGGCTCGCCAGTCTTTAGCCCACAGTGTGAGGCATTTATCTCTATCAAAATCTTGCTCTAAAGTGTCTTTAGAAATTATTAAGATCACAATTTTAATTTCGGTTCTAAAATCCGTTGATCTTCACAGCAGTTAGGCCTGACCGCTAGGTGGCAGCACTGCAGCTCAAGTTAACAGCGTGGCTATCGAATTTGGCTGTTAAAAAGGGGAGATGATTTTTGGGAAGCTGGGAGTTTTTTTTACCATTTAGGTAAAGAAAACATAAAATTATACGCCAAAAAAAAAACAAAGTTCGGCTTTGTTGTATCACAATTGTTGAAAAGTTAAAGGTTTATTTTGTTATTGCAGCTCAAGTCTCTGCTGTTAAATAACATTTTTTTGTTACACAGTGTCCAACATCTGTAGACTGCTAACTAACAGGCCACTGTAGCTTTAGGCGGGAAAATCGAATTAAAACATTTTGCACACGACACCAACGATAAAGTTTTACAAAAACTCCCCTTCACAGTACTAAAGCAACTCCCAAAATGACAAGTACAGAAGCAAACAATTGTTTTTTTAATTTCCATTTAGGAAATTCAGATAATTCAATGAGAACAATGACGGTGACCACTCCGGCCAGTGTTGCCATCGCTAAAAACTGAATTTTATTCAACAACAACCACCAAAACGACCAAGCCAGTCAGCTGGAGAATAGCATTTTTGCGCATTTTTTAAAGCTTCTCTCGCAGCAGCCACAAATAGTCGAGCAGATAGTGCAACTCGAAGATAAGTGTGTTATGTCCACGGGCCTAAAGTGCCGCAACTGCGGCTCCAACGAAATCGAGGAGGACAATGCACGTGGTGATCGCGGTAGGTCCCCGATAAATCCACTGACCCCCAGCCAATTAAGGCGTTTCTTTAATCCCGGCCAGTGTGCATGAACTGCGGCTCAGTGCTCGAGGATTCGTTGATTGTCTCGGAAGTGCAATTCGAGGAAATCGGCCGCGGCGCCTCCGCCATTGGCCAGTTCGTCTCCGCCGAGTCCACCGGCGGGGCCACCAACTACGGCTATGGAAAATTCCAGGTCGGCTCTGGCACCGAATCCCGCGAGGTCACCATCAAAAAGGCCAAAAAGGACATCACCCTGCTCTGCCAGCAGCTCCAGCTCTCCCAGCACTATGCCGACACCGCCCTAAACTTCTTCAAAATGGCCCTCAGCCGGCACATCACCCGCGGCCGCAAGAGCACCCACATCTACGCTGCCTGCGTCTACATAACCTGCCGCACCGAAAGCACCTCCCGTGAGCAAGGAGCCTGGAGATCTTAGAGGACTTATTGACTGATAATTACTGATTGCAGATCTTCTCATTGACATCAGCGACGTGCAGCAAATCTGCTCCTACGAATTGGGACGCACGTATCTGAAATTGTCCCAGAGCCTCAACATCAACATTCCTTCCGTGGGTAAGTGGAGATTTTTTTAGTCCTTGCTGGGGTCGCCTTAGAGTTGGGAACAAAGTCTAATAATATTCTTTATTGGATAATAGTAATGCAGCCGTTTCAATAGATTAATATAGGATAATATTTCGGAGGCAAATCCTTAAATCCTTAAACTTAAAATTTAACTTTAATGCGCATTTCTCTGGGGCAAGCTAACTTCGCTTTACTACTCCGATTATATTCGAGGGTGCGAGAATAATTAAGAGATAATTGCAATCTACTGGCTATTTGGGGATTCCTTAACTTTCCTTTGTATATGAATATATTTATGTTGGCGTTTATATGCTGGCAAAAATATGATTTATATAGATCGTGTATATATAGTTTCCTATGTGTGTGTGTGGTTAATTCTTAGCCTGACTGATTGCCCAATTTTCCGTTTGCTTATTGCATTTTCGTTAACTAACAAAAAACGAAAACTAGAGCACTTTTTTGTGTGTTTAAAATTCCAATTTACTTTGTGTTGTTGCATTGAAAACCCATGAGTTCCTGTGTCTGTTTCTGTGGGAGGATCAAGTGCTGCTGCCATCGCCTCCGCCACTGCTGGCTGGCGCCAAGTCCTCGCCTGCATTGCCACTGGGCGTGGGGCATATAGAATTTGTGGGGGAATTCAAAGCCGTGACGGTGGTTGGGCCGTAGAATATCAATTCCGGTATTTGGCCGCCCTGGACGCCAGTGCCGTTGGTGCTCTCCGACGAGCACTGGAATTGAAATGTCACATTGCCCATGAGCACCTCGGACATGCCCTCCTGGCCGAAGAAGCTCAGCTCGTTGCCGTCCAAAATAACCGAGGCCGTGTAGTAGCACTCCGGCTCGATTTGTATGGGATTCTCGAAGAAGACATGGAAGGTGTTGCTGGAGCCGTCCGAGAAGAACTTCGTGTCGTTCTCGGCCAGCGTGCGGCCCAAGCGCTTCAGCTCGATCTTCACATTGTAGTTGGCGGCCCCCGTCGACGAGCCATACAGCCCAAAGCCCACAATGAAGATCCTAAAAAGGCACATAAATGTGAGCGAGAATGATTTCGTTGAGGAACCTCCGCCTTACCTGCGGTCCACAGAGAACTGTATGGAGTCGCAGCGGCCGCGATAGCGCCACTGGTTGGAGCGGTAGGCGCAGGACTGGAAGCGATGGCACACTTGGGTCTTGAGGCCGGCGCGCGAGCGGGTGGGAAAGCCCAGGCTGGGCTTCATTTTGGCCGTGAAATGCAGGAACATGTCAATGGTCTCCTGCGAGGTGAGAATGCCCGTCTGGGCCACCCCGTTGGCGAACTCCTCGAGCGTCATTGTGGGTATGCGGATGAGGTGAAGGGCCTGGCCCAGGAGGCGCCGCTTATTCTGGGGCGTATTGTCGACGCTCATCTTCTCGCAGGCATTCATGGCCCAGTTGAGGGCCGCCTCGAACAAGTGGATCTCCTTGCAGTTGAGAGTTTCGCGTGACAAAATCGACTCGAAAGTTTTGAGGTCGATGTCGACAAAGTCCTCCGACTTGACTGCCATCTCGGCCTGGGCATCGATCACTTCCCAGCAACGTTGCATCAGTTCGGGCTCCTCAAACAAACGCGATTGACTAAGAAGTAGACAGGCGTTTTTTGCCGTCAGCTTCACCTCCAAATAGTTCACACAGGCTCTGGCCAAATGCGGCACAATGTACTTCTTGGCCGCGTACAGCGTGGCCAAAATGTGCTCAGGTTCCAGTTTGATTTCATCACAATAGAGATACCTGAAAAAGGCCAAAGCTCCTCAATCCGAATCCCATTTCAATGGCTCGCCCCTCGCTCACCTCAAGAGGGTTAGAAAAGCTGTGGGTTCGACATCAGGCACTTTGATTTCCAGCTTGTTCTCCGCCAAACCGCCGTAGAACATCGCGTAGAACACCGAGCTGCCCGTGGCGAGTATGTACTTGTGGGCGGGTATAGTTTGCACAGGATCGAGGTCTGCTTAAAGAGCAAGGATTAGCTTAGAGTTTCCTTACTTAATATTCAAGTGATTGGCCTACCGAACTCCCCGCCTACGATGAACTTGACGTCCGACATGAGTTCGTTGTTGAACATGGCAGCATTTCGCTCCAAGACGGTGGCCTTGCTGGCCTGCCAGTTGGGATCGGCCGTGTCAATGGCATTCGAGGCCCCCACAGCCGCATAGGTGCTGTTCGAGCCGGCTGAGCAAACATAGGAGCCGCTGCCGCTGCTGGGTGCATTGGCAGCTGCGGCTGCGGCCGAAATGGCAGCGGCAGCCGCTGAGCTCGATGGCAAACAGAAGGCATTGGGACTGGTGCTGGTGGTGTTGAAGGCTCCCGGGGAGGCTAGTGGCGAGCTGGGAGCGCTGATCGGCTGGGTGATCTGGATGTTGTGATCAGCACTAGCGGCGCCGCTGGCAGAGGCTCCAGTTGCACCCACGGGCGGTGAGACGGTGGAGTTCCTTTGCTGGTTGTGCGGCGGCGAGTGCAGCATGCCGTTGCCATTGTTCAGGGTCTCCACTGCAAATAGAAGCATTTTATTTTTTATTAAAAGTATTCGTTTGGGTGCATAAGCAAAGTAACCGATCTGGGCCAGCGACTCCTGGATGCGCAGCCACATTTGAGGCGCTTCCGCTGCGGGCGTTCGGCTTTGGCTGCGGCCTCATAATAAACCAAATTGTCAGATCGGCCCCCTTTTTTCGAGTTTTTTTTAATGTGGAGCGTCCAAAAATAGCGACGCATTTGCCGGCGCATCACGACATTTAGCACGGCCTATCCGTCCCCCCACAGCACGCAGCCTGAATTCAAAAATTCCCCCACTGCCGCCGCCGTCGCTTGTGTGAAAAATCAATAACACACACACACACACGCATGTGCAGGCAGACGCAGCGCACCTGCAGTGCTGTTGTCAGGGCCGCTGTTGGTGGTGCGGGGTTTTTCCGAGTGGAATCTCACCATTTATCCAGCCGCTGTTGTGCTGGGTGTGCGGCATGGACTCCTGGTTGCGTTTGTTGGCCGATCTTAGGGAGAGTCTGTTGGAAGTACTGTTATGGTTGGTGTTGTTGTTGTGACTGCTGCCACCGCTGGCCATGGCGCTTGGAGAGGCTTTTCGATGATGTTGGTGGTTATTTAGGGCATATAAATATTTTGTTTTCGAACCAAAACTAATATTTTACTAAAAGAAAAAACAAAACAAAACTTTGTTTCGGACTAGAAAAAATAATTCTGCTTTAAAGCGCTGCACAAAAACAACAATGACAAGTTCCGCCAGAGTTGTCAACGTTCCGGTTTCGCCGCAAAGAACATTTGCATAAAAACGGCAACTTTATAAAACTTCCTAAGCTTCGATTTGTGTTGGTTGTTTTATCGAAATTATATCAATTTACAGCCAGAGCTGTCTTATCGGCTTTTGGTTTTTAAAAAATTAAAAATTTTAAGTCAAGGTTCTAAACTTTTCTTAAAACCAGCACAGCAATTGCAGAGATCGGTCATTTGAAGCTATTTAGCATAATTTGTCTTGCAAATAAATTAAAATTATAATCGGCCCCCCGGTCTACGTGATATATGGCAACCCTGTCTGGCGTGTGCCGAAGACTTGAGCTTTTGTCCGCCTGCTGAGAATGCGCGCGTGTTCTGAATTTTAAATTAAGTGTCCAGTGCAAATTTCATAAGTCCGATTGCGTGTAATTGGCAATCCATTGATTATATCACGGCCGCAGCTCGAACATTTCCGTCCGCTTGCCCATTTCAGCCTGCGTACGTGCGATCGCTGGGCGCGCTCCGGACCCATCGTCCCTCGTCGGCCTTGCTGCTCCCGCTCAGCTGTCCGTCCGCCTTTCCATTTGCATACGCTTAACTCTAAACTTGACTTATATTTGCATATGCCGCGGCATCGCCACCAAAAACTAACCCACTCTACGCATAAACTTATTATTTATATGCACGCATTCAAGGCGCGTATAAAATATTTGAACTTGAAATCGATCGGCCGGCCAAACTGTCGTCGTCGCATTCTCAGGGCCATTCGACGGTTTGTTTATTTTCTTAGCCAGCCAAGAGATCTTCGCCGCTCCACGCACCCAGCGACTAAACCAGTTTCGACAAAAAAACCCGCTGACCTTTGGGCCAGCTAATCTCCGCCCCCTTTCTTCCCCACATCAATCAATCAATACTCACTGTTTGGCCGCTGGCGCTGGTAGAAGTCACGCTGCTCTGGCGCTGGCAGCTCCTCGTTCTCGGGCACGCGGCCAGCGTATTCGGGCTCATAATTGTGGGCATAGGCACTGCCCCAGTGGCCGGCAAAGTCCTCCTCCTCGAGGGTCAGCAAATGGTCCAGCACCTGGACGCCCCGCTCGAGGGGGCCGTGGAATTTGTTGATCAACTCGGAGAGCCGCAGATTGAGGCCGGCGCCGCCCTCAGCTCCGCTGCCTCCGCTGCTGGCGTCCAGGCTCGTGTCGATGGCCCAGTAGAAGAGATGGCGGCCCAAATGGCTGCCCAGGTTGTTGGCGAAGGCCTCGATCATCTTCTTGCCCCACACCCGTCAGCGCGGCTTGGCATTTTTTTCGTGGGGCTGCCCTGCGGTTTTTCAAGTGCTCGTCGGGGTTTTTGTTTCACTGCAATTAAAAACAAAAAAGAGGTGAGATTGCGTAACCGAAAAGGGTCCCACGCCAGCGCCCCCACCCGCGCTCGAAATTTGCTATCGTTGGCGGCGCCGTCGCCGCCCCTGCCCCTGCCCCTGCCCCAGTGGCTGGTGCACTTTCTCTTCCACTTCCACACGCATTTGCTGCTGGGCGGTCGCTTTTTTTCTCTCCTCTTTTTTATTAGTTACAGGAAGTGCCACAACCGCATCTTCGTGTGGGCCCAGCGCCCGCCGCGTGTAATTGGCTTTTGCGGTCATTTGTCAGGCAGAACGGCCCCACTTTTTTGGGTGCGTATTATGCAATCGGGCCTTTTAATTGGGCGAATGCGAAATGCGCAAAACGCCGACGCCGCCGCCAAGTCACAAACAAATTTGATTGTCGGGGGCCTCAAAAATCCGCACGCTTTCATTGTTTCCGGCAGCTCCGGCTAATTAGCAAGAAAAGATTCAAGATGCCAATCACTGGCCACTTCCATTTGGCGCTGGGGAAGTTTGATTCCCTCGCCCATTTCGTCGCGCTCGCTGCAGATGTTTTAGAATCGCGTATACGTGTGTGTGTGTGTGTGTGTGTGTGTGGTCAATTGAATTTTCACGGTTTAACATCCGAGTCACGTTCGTTTATTCATCAATCAGTTCGTAGGGTTCGTTTTTCCATTCGATTTGCATTAAATTTTGTTTTTGCTGAATTTTATTTTCTTGTTTTTTTTTTAATTTATTTAGCATTTTCTGATTGCTCTTTAATTTATGTTGGGCTTTCTTTTAATACTCTGCACTTTAAAAACCGAGTCTTTTACCATCTTTCAATTCTTTATAAAATTTGAAGTCCGAACTTTCGATCAGTTCGATGAGACGAATCGATTTTTGACTTTGCCGACTTCTGTTCCCTGAACCAAAGCGGGTTTTTTAGTTACGCTTGGGATGAGAATTCCTTAACTCTTTATAGCGTTTATATGTGTGTGTGGTTGACAATTCGAATCCATATAACCAACGTTCGTTGGCCTTCAAAAATGCTGGAATCATCTGAAAGTTTGATGTGCTGATTTTCGATCAAGGTCACTTTATTGTGGCGACTCCAGCGAGCTTATTAGTTCGTTGGTAAGCTGCGTTTATACTGCAATTGGTTGGGGATATGTTGGGGGCCATATAGTATATAAGATCTTGAGATCATGGGAGTAATAAAACTCCGAGATTTTAAGCCGCAAATTTGGTAAAATTTCCAAGTTTGAAGAGAAGCTTTGAAAAATCCCTTGGATCGTTCTAGGCTCTTTTAAACCTTTATGAATATTCTAAGATATATCTTAAGATATATCTATATATATCTATATATATATATCTAAGATATATCTTTTTAAAGACAGATCCCTAAAGCACCAGCTCACAGTAGAGGATCTTGTGGTTCCCAGGAAGAATAAAGTGGGAAAAGCTAATTTGTTCCTCATTTTGTTTGGCTTTTCTCGGGGTCTAAAGTCGGTTTATTTCCGGCCTAAAGAGTATTTGTAGTTCGGTTATTTTTGGTGTAAACTTTGCATATTTCTTGGGTTTCGCTTTAATGGCAAACGAACGACCCACTTGGGCTGCAGTGTCGCGGTGTCGCCTTGCCGGGTCCGCCCTCCTGCAGGGAGAAGGCAACGCCCGCGTAACACTTTCGGTTTCCTCAAGCAGACGGACAGCTGGACAGCTGAAGAACCGCATTTGCTTAGGGTCAACTGAATTTTTGGCCATTTGGTAAACGAAAATCAAATCCAGCCGGCGTATGAATTTTGTTTTGGCCTCTTTGATTTGTCGATTTGTTGACTGGCCGACCTGCCGACTCGGCGCTTTAATTATGACCGCTTGTCTGATTTGTTGTTGGCGCTGCTGTTCGCTTCGAGGGCCCTTAGCGGATTTCGCAATCCATCAGACCCGGCTGACAGGTGTAGGGGGCACGGGGGGCGGCCAGAAGGGGCGTAGCGGCTGCGCTTTAATTTGCAGATAATTTTATAGACATTAACATGCAGTTTTTTTTTTATATTTCTGTTTTTTTGCTTGAGTACTTTTCGGATTTTTGTGTCTGTCATGTTGCATTTCGTCTAATGACGAGTTAGAAATCAAGGAACCACTTCACACGCGAATACTCTTTCGTTTCAAGACGAATGATCTTCGCTTCGAAGAGCATTTGATCTACAGTTCATCGGGGAAGGTTTCCCAATCGTCTGAAAATCCCCGCATGCCCACTCGACGGATCCCGTCACCCGTCACCGATGATTTGCAGAATTTAGAATTTTTGGTTGTTTTTTATTGTCCGAATTTCATGTGCGATTTGTTTGTTTGTTTATGCAACTTCTATTTTGTCTTAGGAAGTTTTTTTTGTACAGACACTGGAATTATTTTTAACACACTCTCCCGCCACTCACGCAAAAGGCCGGGCTGCGGAACCCGTTCAGGTGTTTTGTCATCGGGTTCTCGGCTATTCAAATTTTTTGGAGAGCCGCTCCGGCCGCTCGCTTCTTCTGCTGCCGCCCGGAATGTCAATGAGTCCGGCTTACTGATAGAATATCGAACGTCGTTCGCGGCACCGACGATGATTCGATTCGCTGGGCGTGCGGTTTCGTTGTCCGCTGCCCGCCGGCGGTCTGACGAAAATACAAATGAGCATTTTTTTTTTGTACTTTTTTTTTAGTTGGGGGGTTTGTTTGGCTTTTGGCGCTGCTGCTGATCTTTGCCCAGCTCGGCGGCAAGTGGCTCGGCTACTCGATGAAGGCAACCTGGCCGTCCCCGCACTTTTGCCAGGGGCGTAGGCGTGGCCGTGTAGGTGGGAAACTTAAGCGCAAATAATATAAAATTATCACCGGCTGCTGTGACCAAAAGCCCTTTTAATTGCCATATAAACAATCGTCTTTGCTATTAACAGCGAGTAAATTTTTCCAGAAGCTCAGCAAAAAGGGAAGCTTTGATTGGACTTAAAAAAATGTGCTAAAATCTTTCCTGGATTTTCCCCCCACGATTTGTCATCTTGTGAATGATATTTTTGAAGAGGGTTTTAATTTTCCACTTGTGTATTTTAAATATTCAGCTAATTTCACTCATTGATTGTTTTTTTTTTAGCATTTTTTTTTGGTTAGTTTTTATTTTATGTCACTTTAAAGAATTTGTTTTATTATGGTTATCGCATGCGATAAAAACACTTTCGTGGCTGCTTTTTTGTTGTTTGTTTCCTTGACTTTTCAAGTTCGCCGATTTGGAGTTTCCGCCGTTAGTCGCTGGCTTGTCGGTTTGGCTCTTCTGGATTTGGTCAATCCATTAACACCTGAATTTATGGCTGCCGCTGCGACCTTCCTTCCCCACCACTCCGCCCCCGCGGCTGTTGTTTTTGCCAATTCAACCGCAATTCTGTAACCGATGCTCTCGGGGATCGATATGAAATAAAAGACGGCGTCTGGGGCGGGGGATAGACGGTCGATAATTATGATAAATAACCGGCAAAAATAACCTATAATTAATATTTGAAGTGTAAATTATTTGTGACTCTAGATTTTTGTTAAAAGCCGGCAGAATTTTGCGTTGACGCTTCGCGGTGATAAATTAAAACGACGTCAACAAAAAAATACAACGCGCCGTCGTTTACACCTCACACACACACACACACACCAGCGGCGATTTTGTAATTCGCGGGGGGGGGGGCAAAAAAACGCGTAAGGGAAAAATTTACATTTTGTGTCTGCGGCTGTCGACGGCTTGGCTGGGCGGGCTGCGCATGCGCCTGGCGGTTGAGCGAATTGTGGAGCTTCTGCTGCTGCGGCTGCGCACCGTCGTCGGTGTGGACAAGTCAACGAACGAATTCGAAATGACACGAGACTCGACTGGCCACTCGTTTGGCCAACTGATGCTGGCGATCGACGGCGTCGACGGCATCGACGACGGCGACGACGGGCGCTGCTCAGGGGCTCAGGTGTTTGGTTTGCTGTTTTTATTGTTGTTTCTGGCGCTACTGCCGATGAGTTACCTTGACTGTGGCTGATTGGGGGTTTTGTGATTTTGTTGGTTCGATTTATCGCATGCGATAAGTTTTGTTTCGCCCGCTCATCTGAAATTGAAGCCCAGCTGCGTTTCCCTTGCTTTGAATTAGTTGACGGACTGCATTTTTTGTTTTATGTGGACCAGGGAGGCGGGGCTGTTTAGACCTGGCAATTTTGAAATTTTGGTTTTATTTGCTGCCACCGCTAATTGAGCGTTAATTACCCCAAAGGCGGTTTGGCCGGCTGGGCCGGTAGTCCGATTTCTGCTCACCCAGGGTCACCCAAAAGATCTCCAGCCAAACTTCCCCCCGTAGTCGATTAACCTAATGACGCTTAATTGTTCACAGAAGTTGCGAAACTAAAACACATAAAAGGCCTACTCCCCGGTTAATTACAACAAAAAACTATAACCGCCTCCGCAAAATTATAATTACCTCCATGACAAACGCAAAAAAATTGAGGCTGGAGAATTTCAATTTCTGTGAGTAGATCATAAAAATTCCCATCCCCCGCCACAGGCCCGACCATTAAGAAGCCATTAGCCGCAGCCGTTCCGGGAAAGTTCAGTGGGCTGAGGACTGCCCACTGCACTCGTCCAGGAGCAACTGTCACAACTTGACGAATCGGCAATGGCAACAGCTGCCCCGAATGGTGGGGGCAATGCAGCCCGAACTGTCTGACAGTCGGCGGCATCATTTTTCAAGTGGCAGTCGGTGGGCGGTCAGTGGGAGTGGCCCTCCAAATGTGCGCATTCATTTAAGCTTAATAAATATTTTTTTTGCCGGTTGCAGTTAGCGACACTGACAAGCTGCGGGGCGGCCCAGAGGGCGGGCTTTAGGTTGGCCCTGTGACAGAATTAGAGCCGTTTTTAATGGTTCCTTGAAAAGGAGCAGGAGTGTGCTACTTTCTTTTTACATTGTAGTTTAGGTTCCATTAATGTTTAGGGGGCTGGGCGGCCGATTGAACTTAGGAGATTTTAATGAACCGAAGCTGTGATTCATTTTCAGCCTTACAAATTGATCAGCAATAAGAAAAAAGCATGAATTTTGAATAAGAATTTTTTATTAATTAGTTTTTATTAGTTAGAAATAAAAAATTAAGAAATGCGGTTTTTGAATTAAATATTTAATTCTTTTACATAAGGAACTTTCCAATTATTCAATTAAATTGTTTGAAGAGGCTAAAAAGAACTTGTTTAAAATATTTTTCTTATTCTTCTTATTTTTTTACAAGATGCAAGGGATCTAAAAGTTCTCATGCAATTTTAATTTTATTCTTTTTACTTAAAGTTAATATCAAGCTTATTAAATGGAAGCCTTCAGATTTTATCCCAAATTAGGAATTCATTTCCCGCCTTCCAAATTGACTGCCGATTCCAGCGATTCTTTTCATATCTTTAATTTCAACTTCAGTTTTTTTTTTCAATTAACTAAAGCAAACCTGGTCTCAGTTCTCTAAGGCTTTGGTCTCTGGCCTTCTAGTTGAGCCTTTGATTTGCAATTTAGTGGCTTGGAATCCTCTCTGAAATTCATGCAAAGGCGTAGAATTCAGGAAACTCCGGAGAGTCCCTCGTCTTACCCAAAAGTAAGAGAACTCTTCTCTAATCTATTGAGGGTTCGTTTGTAAAGTTTCTTTGGGCATGAGGGGACTTCGGTGGCTGGCTGATTGGAGCCTTAATCTTTTGACTTTGTTCTGATTAGCGAGACTCACCTGCCGGTTGATGGCCTCCCCTCGCGATTCAAACACCTGCAGCGCACGATTCCCAATTACAATTCAATGACTTTTATGTTTTTTGTTTATTTTTTTCTGCCGTGCTTGGAAAATCGCATGCGAGCTTCGGACCCGCCGGGCGAGAGGGTCGCCCATCGCCGATTGGCGGAGTCGTCATCGTCATCGATCGTCGGCTGTTGGTGTGCTCTCGAAATTATTTACCCCGTTGCGCTGCTGGGGCGGTCGCAAGGTCGAATGGGGCTCGAGTTTTTCGGATTTTGCATGCTCGTCGGTGTTTTTTTTTTTGCCCAACATTTGGCTTTCCGAATTTATTTGCCGTGCGAGATGCGGTCGTTTGCGTTTGTTTGTTTGTTGTTCGATCTCTTGAGGTGTCGACGAAGCGTTGGCCGTTGTTTTTGTTGGCTTTGTAAGCTTTTGTCACGCCGTCAATCTCAAGTCGAGCGATAATTGATGTGCGTCGGTTTGGAGTCAGGCTGGGTTGTCTGGCCGGAGTTCCCTGGGTTGACTAATCTGCGATCTAGTTCAAATAGAACTAATTACCGAGTTAATAGTGTGCCGAGCGGGTCGGCAATGAAAACAAACCGCCAACAGACCGACCGCATGACGTATACGCCATGCTGGCTGTTGTGCCCTTAACGACCCCAAAGCATGAGACTTTTTAATGGGCATTAACTGTGAAATCCCCGTAAGATGCCCAGAATTTAATGAAGTGCTCAAAAAATAGCAATCAGCCTGAGGGGTGTGAATTTCCGTATAAACTTCTCGCATGCGATAAAAAAGTTGCACTGATCTCGTCGCACTGCGCAGCCAGCGTTCGTAAAAGTTGAATGAAACAGAGTTCGGGTTCAAGATTGGAGGCTCTGCTTGTGCGAGTGCGTGGCCACCTGGCCGGTTATTGGCCGCCTGAATTCGTATTGCTTTTCGATTTCGTTCGACCTTCGAGAGTCGCCAGCTCGAAGGGGGCTAGACTGGCTTTCAAGGTCGCCGGACAAGTTCTTCTCATGCTCTTGGCATTCCGTCGACTCGTCTCGCCTTCTTTCGCTTCTGCTGCGGTTGTGCAATCGCCTGATGGTCTCCTTTGCTTGCTCTCCCTTCCAGATCCCTGCTTGTATATCATGCGCTTTGCCAATCGCCTGCAGCTGGGCCCCAAGACGCATGAGGTTTCCATGACAGCCCTGCGGATTGTCCAGCGCATGAAGAAGGACTGCATGCACTCGGGCCGGCGGCCCACGGGCCTCTGTGGAGCAGGTAAGTCTCAAAATAATTCCAGCCAGGCCAGTCCAGCTGAGTGAGAGAATTTTCTTGTTTAAGCTCTGCTGATTGCGGCGCGAATGCACGACTTCAACCGCTCGATCATGGACATCATTGGGGTGGTGAGAATACACGAGTCGACGCTGCGGAAGCGGCTCTCTGAGTTCGCCGAGACGCCGTCCAGCGCCTTGACTCTGGAGGAGTTCATGACCGTGGACTTGGAGCGGGAGCAGGACCCGCCGGCATTTAAGGCAGCTCGCAAAAAGGACAGAGAACGCATCAAGGAGGTGAGCACTGCTGGAGCCGGTAAATATTCCTGGTATTGATTGTTTTTCGCTCCTTAGATAGCCGAGGTGGAGCTCACCGATCTGCAGAGGGAAATCGACGCCCATTTAGAGCGAGACCTGGAGAAGAACACGGGCATCGTGGTGCGGCGGCTAATCAAGAACAAGACTGAGTGCAATGAGGACGCGGAGATCGAGAAGCAGGAGTCCGAGCAATTCATCAAGCAGTCCAATGCCGAAGTGATCAAAACCCTGATCGAGGGCAGCACCGGCGAGGAGGCAGACCGGCCCTCGACCAGCCGGGGCACCGACGAGATCATCGAGGGCTTGCGGCCTGACATCGAGGCCATTTGCCGGGTCACCCAGAGCGACCTCGATGACGTCGAGAGCTCCAAAAAGCCTGTGTGCACGGAGCTCTTGATCGATGATCTTAACGACGAGGAGCTGGACCAGTACGTCCTCACCGAGGACGAGGCCTCCACCAAGCTGGAAATGTGGAACAACCTGAATGCAGAGTATCTGCGCGAGCAGAAGGAGCGCGAGGACCGGGCAGCCAAAGAGCGCGAGGAGGGCAAGCCGGAGAAGAAGAAGCGGAAGCCCCGCAAAAGGGCCATTGGCCCCTCCTCCACCCCTAGCGAGGCCATCGAGAAGATGCTGCAGGAGAAGAAGATCTCCAACAAAATCAACTACGACATTCTCAAGTCGCTGACGGAGCCCAAAGGCGAGCAGCCGGCAGACGATCACAAACCCACCAGCCTCTCGGAGCTGCTCAAGGCCCCGGTCATAGTCGAGGACGGCCCCATCACCCCGAAGAACAGCAGGGCAAAACCGCCGGCTTACGATTTGCCTGGGCCCAGCCGGAAGCGCCAGCGCGCGGAGGCCGCTCTGCCGGTCGCTTCGGCTGTGGAGAAAAAAGACTCCACAGTCCTCGAGCAGGCAGGTGAGTAGGGCAACCATTAAAAAAAAACTCTTTCGCTTAGAATGCTTCTATTCGCAGACGAGCTGGAGTACGAAGAAGCCGGCGAGGCTGACGAGCCTGAGCCAGAGCCGGAGACAGAGGCCTCCCTGCTGGACATGCTCAACAAGGGCGGCGTCGACGAGGACGACTATGGCTATGGATTTGACGAGGAGGAGGAATACTAACTTCCCCCCAGAATTTCGCTTCATCAATTTGTACATTTTAGTTTTTCCCTCTCCCATTTTTGTAATCTTCCAGCACTCATAACATAATTAAACCTAAGCTTTTAACTTTAAGTTGCCGGGCCGTGAATCTTGCTCTGTCCAGGCGCAGACTTGTTGCAAGCGTCCGGCCTCATTGTGTGCGCCACCTTGGCAGCCATTAAATCATCCTTCGTCCGCCTTACGAGCTCGCGGCACGGCCATTTACATGCTTAAGCCGTGTTGCCGGCCGGCCGGGCGACCGGACTTGGGGCACTTGCCTTCCTTCTAATTGTTGGCCTGCCTGGAGCCTCTTGGAGGGCTGCAAATAAATATTTCACTCTTAATCATGTTTTGCACTTTGTGTGCTTGCTTTTTGCCCTGCCGGAGGCAACGGCCCTCGCCACCTCGCCGGCTTTTTCTCGCAGGAGCTGACTCCTTGGCCAGCTGTCCGTGGCGGTGGCGGTGGCGCTGCCAGCCCGTTGAGTGGCAAGTGCTTGGCAACGAGCTGTTGAGCCTTTTGAGCACTTGTCTTTGGGATTTTATAGTTATTATGAAGTAATTAGTGTTAATTTAGTTGTGCGCCACTCGCTCTGCCCTCCAGTCGATTGTAGTTCGAGTGATTAGTCTACTGTGGTGCCCTGCCGCTGCAGTTGGCTGCGTTTATAAAATCCCTGCGGATTTGAGGGGCTCGTCGAATCGCTGGGCCGGCGGTTGTGTTTTTGCGCTCACTGATAATCGACTTAGTTGGCCGGCCTGTCGGCCGTGCTGCATTTAATGCCACCTTGTGATTTGCATAATACTCCTGGCCAGACCGACCAACTGGTGGCTCTCAGTGCCCCAGCTAATGATTAATAAAATCCACACGGCCCACTCGAAAAGTCAGCTGGATTGGGGCGGTCAACTTTAGCTAATAACGAGCCGGGCACATGTAACTGCGGCAAGTGTGACAGTGAAATGGAAATTAGTAGGAGACTTGAATCGCTGGCCAGCTCGCCAGTTGCAGTGCATCTAATTTATGGGCTGGGGCGTGGGGAGAGCGGCTGTGGACTGGGCCTACAGTTTGAGAGCCACTGAGTTGAAATATCTGAATTGCTTAATTTGTTGGCTTTAATTTGGCATTTTTCCCACAATGTATGATTAATTGGATTTTTTATTTAATTACATATCATCAATTTACTTTTGTTTATGCACATTTATGTGTATAAATTGCTTAAATGTGAGTTTTCAATACTCCAATTTAATTATGCCCCAAAAAGTAGGCAATGATTTTATCACTGAACACATTTAAATTGATTGCTCCGGTGGCCCACAAAAAGGAAGGATTATTGACTTAAAAAGAACATTAATCGAAGGTTAGGGATATAAATTACATATAATATTTTTTATAATCCATTTCTAATACGTATATTTATTTTTTGTGAAGAGCTGAAGCCACCAAACCTTTGCATTCGGCTTTTGAAAGGGAAACAATGCAAATGATTTTTGGTAAATGAAGCATTTTTCGATTTAATTAATAATGGGAAATATACTATTTGCTTTGTTTGACTCTCAGACTTCTCTTATTTAACTTTCCGCTTTGATTTAAAATTGAATGCGCCAGAGTTCAGTGCGCGGTAGCCTGCCATTCGATCCGTCAATCTGACAGACAGACGTCAATTTCTCAGTTTCCCTGCTTAAACGACTTCTCATCTTACTATTGGCATGTCCGTCTATCCATTTGTTCGTCTGGCCATTTAAATTCTTTTCGTTTTCCCAATTGGCCGCCTGTATTTGCGGTTCCTACGCCTGTTTGTCCGTCCATCAGGCGTCATCTGACCACCAACTCTTTCCAATCTGCTCACCTTTCCACCGAACTATTCCTTTGTCTGTCTAGTTTGTCTTATTTGGCTGCCCGTCCGCCCGGCTGCCCGCCTTGTACTCCAATTACCAATCTCTCCAGTCTCCCGCTCTCGATCTCAGTGCAGAGCTCGATCAGCTTCCCAGCTCAAAGCTTTACAGCTCGGTTGGGTGAGCGGCCAAAGTGAATAAAAGCGCGACTGCACAGGGGCTCCGGCAGTTGCTCGCGATCGAAAAAGTGCAAGTAAGTTTTTTATTTTTTAAATTTGTTTTTTCGGCGTTTGTCATTCGGTGTGTGTGTTAGAATATTTTATTGACTTAATATCAAGGTGTGAAAAATAAAATAAACTAAATTAAACGGACAAACGCGCGACTTATAATAAAACAAATATAAATCATAAATAAAAAGGACCCGAACAGCAACAACAGCAACCTGCGAGCTAAAGGTAAGTGATATTAAATAGGATTCAAATAATAATAATAACAATAAAGGGTGGGATTTGACCACCCACAACTCCAAGAGTGTGTGAGGAGTGGGCGGCTTTTTTTCCCTGCCTAAAGTTTGCCTTGGAAAATCATATAATATAAAATCGCCATAAATTTTAATTAAATGATTTCAACCATTTTCAGAAATTTAATGGGGTGAAGTTGAAGTTTTAAAAAGGAACAAATTTGTACTATTTATTTATACCCTGTACCAGAAGGTACAAGGGTAAGTATTTAACATAGAGAAGGAGACGTTGGAGACCCGCAAAGTTATACCCAATATGCTGAGAATGATAAATCGGGGATCAGAGGCATAGAAGTGGACAGTTGAAGGATAGAAGAGGTGGACGGACGCCCACGAGGACGGCTGGCCGGCTCCGCCGACGGATAGACGTTGAGCCAAAAAAAAAATACAGAAAAAACATAGGAAGGACTGGCGGACAACCGAGAGGACAGACAGAAAGCAGACAGACAGGGAAGTGACAGTATACGGCCGACAGACGGACAGACACAAATTTAAAGCCAAAAAACAAGTGACAGTGAAAGACGGACTTGCGGACGGACTGGCGGACTGACAGACAGTTTGGAGCAACTATTGGGACTGAGCGGACCAGCCTGTGAACAGATCTAAGCAGCGGGATGGTCGGAAT
>JBAMCP010000471.1:0-50708 GCA_037075105.1 Lissocephala sabroskyi | reverse complement strand
GGAATCCGGACTCGAACGGAGAAAGATCACAAAACGATTAAGGATATTTTTGCCGATCAGTGTAGATCCAGAAAGATTGGAAAGAATAGAAAGAATAGGAACCAGGACCCTTGGCCAGAAGTTGAAGGAAATCCAAAGGAAACCCATCCCAGGTCACAAAGAAACGTCGCGGGTTCTTAAAAGGATATTTTTATTTGACCTACGACCTTTGGGAATCCGGACTCGAACGAAGAAAGATCACAAAACGATTAAGGATATTTTTGCCGATCAGTGTAGATCCAGAAAATAGGAACCAGGACCCTCGGGAACTGGCTCTCAACTTAAGGAACTTAACGACTCCATCGGAATTTGTATTCCAAAGAGATCCTTATTCTTCCCAGCTGATCCCAGCGTGGCCGCCTCCAGGATCAACTGCACTTCTCAAACTTGGCTATGAAAAAGCCGACGGTGTCGAGTCCTGGCAAGCGATTGCTTTCGGGAGGTCCGAAGCGTTGGAGCAACTCGCACTGCTCCACAGCCAATCCCGGCACAGGCAAGCCTGCCCCGCCCATCAGAGGCGTGGCCGGAACCAAGCGCAACTGCGGAAACTTCCTCAGCGCCCAGGACACAACCTCCTCGCACTCCGCCTCCACCACCGAACACGTGCTGTACACCAGGACACCCCCAGGGCGCAGCAGCGGCACAGCCTGGCCAAACAGCCGCTTCTGCAGGGCCGGATAGGAGAGCAGGACCTTCGAGTTCTTCACAGCGCTCGACAACTGCGGCCGGTTGCCCAGCCCGCTGCAGGGCGCGTCCACCAGGATTCGGTCGAAGGCATTAGCAGGGAAAGGAGGACCCCCCTCCAGGCTGCCGAGCGCCGGGTCGTAGGCCCTGGTGGAGTTGAACACCTGGCCGCGTATGCAGCTGTAGGCAGCCAGGCGAAGCTGCATGGCCTTCACCCGGCTAGCCGAGCTGTCCAGGGCCACCACGAGGCCTTGGTCCTCCATGAGCTCGGCCATGTGGGTGGTTTTGTTGCCGGGGGCCGCGCACATGTCCAGGATGCGCTCGCCGGGCTGGGGCGCCAGGGCCCGCACGCACGCCACCGAGGGCAGGTTCTGGAGGCGAGTCTCCTCATCGCTCAGGTCGCCCAGAGGTGGCACCTGGCTTATGTTGGCCTGCATGCGGATGGCAATGCCGGTGGCGGGCTTGGCTTTGTCGTTGTAGAGCTGGTGGCGCTGCATGAGCACCTCGCCGAGGCCGAGGAACACCTTTTGGGGGTCTTGGTAGCGGGTGGAGGTGCCGCGCTTGCACTGGCCTGCCAGGTCAGCGAAGACGTTGACCTGTTCGTGCAGCTGGGTGCCGGTTTCCATGGCCAGGACGCCGGGGGCGTACACGTGGGCTCCGCGGAGCAGGGCTGCCCCACAGCAGGGGTCCACCATGATTTCTTTGAGGGATTCATCCGGGCGCAGGGGCTTTGGGGTGGGCTTGAGGGGCTCTATGCACAGGAGTTCGGGTAGCTCTGGGAGAGCATAGACCTTGGGGGCCTCAGGGCCGTAGCGCTGCTTGAGCTTGGCCTCCAATCGACTCTGGTAATCGGCTACCGAAGTGCGCAGCGTGTTCACCCGGTAGGTGGTCACTTGGGGAGCTTCGCACAGCCAAGTCAAAAGCCGCTTTAGGCCGGCTTCCTGGAAAGACGAGGATTTTAAGCGGGCGGTCACAATATTGGGTTAATTTTATTACATTGACTTTGAGGATTTCGGTCTCCAGGCTGACATTGCTCAGAAATGGGGTTCTCGGGTAAAACATCGCCGGGTGGGTGCACGCCGCTTGTAGCTTAAGTCAAAAGTGGAAGATTTTTCGGTGAAATTTGGCTTGATAGCTTGGGCGGGTTGTTTTTTCTGAAACAAGTGTGATGGATTTTGTTTCGTATTTATCAGGAAGCAACAGTTCCGAGTGTGCAACTTTCGCGAACCAGCGTTTAGTTCTTCGGAACTGGAACTATTTTATACTCCTATTAAAACAATTCATACTCACAGGATTAGTTTTCCCAATGACTTCTAAATTCAATCAATATTTGTATAAATCCGTAGTAATTATTTAATTAGCTATTACGCGCTAAATTATATTAATCGGTGAGTGCGCGCCAAAAGAATCAAATGCACTAGTTCCTCAGCAGATTCAGTAAATCTCACAACAAATTATTGCTTCTCAGATATTCGATTATTTTTAAATTATAATGTTTCACCATGAAAAAATTGTAAAGTGAGACGCAAATACAGCTTACCTAAATAAAATATGAGAGGACGATTGCGATATATTTGTATATATGTAATATAAATATTGAACGATAGGAAAAGAGAGTTTTAATCAAATTTAAATTGGAATTTTTGCCTATTGTCCGCCCGGCGTTGCCAGCTTCAGTTTAGCTTGACCACTAGCAAAAAAAAAAAACAGCCGTGCTCGGAAGAAAGTATATTTAATTTCTAATGGAAATCATAATGTAAACAAGCTTCAACTGAACTCGGGCTCCTATCAAAATTCGTAATGACAAAAAACAACGTGCTTTTACGTCACAGACCTGCAAATTGCCCAGAATATCTATCAAGTGGCAGCACTGGCAAGACGTGGCAAGTGTTAGATAGCTGTACTGCTCTGGCTAAGGAGAGATTGTTGCTGTCCTCGTCTGGTGGCCGCATTGGTGAAATTGCAGTTTTTTCAACAGCAAGTGTATTCTCGGTCGAGTTTAATTCCCTCTGTGATTTTTGACATTTCCAAGCAGAAATTTGCAAAATTTCTGCTCCAAATTGTGTGCATTTGATTCAATTACTTGGTGCGTATGTGTATTAAATAAATATTGAGCGGCGGCTCCAGCCGGTTACCTAATTTAAGTAAAAAACTTGTGGCATTTTCCCCATAGTAGCACTCGTTTGTTCGGCAATGTGGGTGATGTTGGTGTAAAAAAATTTTGACGCACACACACATTCGCATGGGGCCACGCTCTTTTGAGTGCGTCTGTCTCTTTCGTTGATGTCGGCGATAGCAGTTGTACTGCTTCTACAACGAAATATCGATATTCGTATTACTTAAAAATCATGTTTTTACTCTTAAACAAGCTGCATGGCAATTGCCAGCCAATTGGTCCATTAAGTTGTCGCTAAATAGAGCAATTTATTTTAATTGGGAGGGAGCTAGTTAATTTCCATCGATAAATGCGAAACGCCGCATTGATCGACTTTCATTCGATAACAATTATTCATTTCCATTATTCGTGTGGTGTGTGTTTGCTGTTGCCCGTCGAAAATCAAGGAAAATCTAGTATTAGCATAACAGAAAACGGTAAAAGTACGAAAAAGCTGCAAAAGAAGCAGCGCATTAATCCGTGTCACCTCCAAACTAACGGCGGCTGCCCAATATCAAACGCTGTTCAAGAAACAAAAGCACCGCATATTGGCGAACGGCGATTAAAGAGGAAAAAATAGCATACGTCGCCGTCATCATTCTTAGTACTCACACACGCACACATGCGAACCCACTAAAAAAAAAGAACAGGGCTGCCTAGTGCGCGAACGGTGTTGGCTGTTTTCGGCGTTGCGAATATAAATCACCCAATTAGTCATCCCGTATCAACGATAATAAAAAATTTTTGACAACTAACTGCCAAAGGCCCGGCGCAGTGCAATAAATGCGCTTAGCTTGCTAATCCGTGGGCTGGTCAACACCCTCGCTCTGCGTAGGCAACTCTGGCCGTCTGTATGTGTGTAACAGTCCGTGTGTGTGTAACAGGGTGTTGTTAGTGTTGCTCTCGCTGCGTGTGGCTCGCCGCAAAGTTGCTACGTGTAGTTTTCTTCGACATTTTTCTTTCTTTAATTCCTTTGCTTCCCCGCTTCGTTATTTCTCAATCAACATTTCCCCAAAAAACGTAAGACAAAACGCTGGCGAACGCGTAGTGCTGAAAAAAGTTTTTCCCATACGAATTTTAGTTTCGTTGGCATTGCCACGACAAAGTCCCAAATTCATCCGCCAGACAAATCAATTAAAACTATTCACTTCAATTAAAACGCATATTCATAAGAGATAGCGACCACTCTCCCGCCCCCCGCCCACCGCGCTGTCCCCCAACACTCCAAAAAAGTCTCTGCCCTAGACCCGCAATGCTGCTGACTCATCGCCACTGATTTCCGATTTAGCCAACGCTCCCCAAAGCCGCCGCCAGCGATCCAGCCCGCAGATATTGCCACCGAGGTGTGAATTACTTACTGGAATGGAATGGCGAAAAAATCGATATCTTATCAGCGGTGACGTCCCTACAACACCAACTCCCCTGCGCCCAGGAACAGCTGCTGTGCCGATCTGGCGTTTCGTTTCCGGGTGGTGGCTGGGCAAAGGGCGAGCTTTCGGATTCGCTTTGAGTTTCCCTTCGAATTGAATGCTAGGCAGGCGGAGCTTAATTTGAATTGGGGCATTGAATTGGGCCAACAGCTGGAGGACTTTGAGGGTGCTGCGAGGTTGATCCTTGGCCGAAGTAGAACTACTTTGACTAAATGCTTACTTTTGTTCTTTGCAGATTTCTCCGGTCGAATCACACAGAAATCCCAGAGAGTTCCTTGCATTCCAACCGCATTGCAACTCGGATTTGAAATTGAAGCAATTCCGAAATAAAAAGAAAACAACGCAAAGACAAAGACTCGGCGCTTTTGAGGAGAACAGGAACTTCAACTAGCAAAATGGGAAACACAATTGCGAATCTGTTCAGGGGTCTCTTCGGCAAAAAGGAAATGAGAATATTGATGGTCGGTTTGGATGCCGCTGGTAAAACCACAATTCTGTACAAACTCAAATTAGGCGAAATTGTTACAACGATACCTACCATTGGTGAGATGATCTCCTAAAATTCCGGCTGCTTTCTCTATTAAAGTCTTGATTCTCCCTGTAGGTTTCAACGTCGAGACTGTTGAATACAAGAATATTAGCTTTACAGTTTGGGATGTGGGCGGCCAAGACAAAATTCGTCCATTGTGGAGGCATTACTTCCAGAACACACAAGTGAGTCCGGTTCCCTCCCGAAAGAGAGTCCACATAACTTTAAAATGATGTTAACAACTTGTCATGATTTACCTGTGATTATTCAAAGTTTCATTTGTTTCAAGACGGGACTGATTCCTCCAAAACTCCCTTTACACAAAAAACAAAAAAACAATTCTTTTGCTAATCCTCGAGTGGCTGTTGCTCTTTGCAGGGTCTAATTTTTGTCGTCGACAGCAACGACAGAGAGCGTATCGGCGAGGGCAGAGAGGAGCTGATGCGCATGCTGGCCGAGGACGAACTCAGAGATGCAGTCTTACTAATATTCGCCAACAAACAGGTAAGGAAACAGACAGACCCGCTGCTTCGCTGGTATTTGACGGAGTCTCTTGGTTTCTTCTAGGATTTGCCAAATGCAATGAATGCGGCCGAAGTCACCGACAAGCTCGGCTTGCACTCGCTGCGAAACCGCAACTGGTATATCCAGGCGACGTGTGCAACCAGCGGCGATGGCCTGTATGAGGGCCTCGACTGGTTGTCCAATCAGCTTAAGAACGCTAATCGCTAAGCCGGCCCAGCGGCGACAACCAATCAACAAACCAACCAGAACAGCAACAACAACAACAACAGAATAAATTAAACACTACGTCGATTGGCAGAAGGAAAGATAGGAAGGGGGAAACCGAAGGAAATCACGATTCTCCTGTTTTCACTTTCGGAAGACACACACACACACGCACCCGCGCAGAGAAGTCGAAACATTCGGAAAGCAGAGAGAGAAGAAAAACGAAAAACAAAATTTATTCCAAGCTCGCAAGAACATTGAACTTTCTAAAAAAAAAAAAAGAAAAATGCAAAAAACATATTTAAACGGAAGAAAAAATCAATTGACGCGCTGTAATTTAATTTAAATTTATCTAATTATGGATGTTGATAAAGAATTAAGAAGCCTAAAGAAGTCGAGGAACACACGCAGAACACACAAGAAAGCAAAACAAAAGTATAACGGTAAACTGTCTTTTTAAGTTATTTTTGTCTCTTTTTGCCTCCCCAGAGTCCCCCAGCCTCCCTCCCTCATCAACAAGATATATCTTTTTAATTTTATAAACGTAATAATAATAATAATGAAAAAAAAACACAACTGTAATTGTAATTTGCTCTTAAAAACAAAACAAACGGTCGACTACATCAACAGGAATGCAGTTTTAATTTTTACACACACACAACACACACAGCCACACCTATACATCAAATTATATACAACAGAGTACATAATAATAAAAGGAACCGTACTATATACAGAAGAGAAATAATGCTAAATAAAATTTAATTATAAAAAATAAAACAACCAGAAAACGTCACTTTCTCTATCCACACTCGATTTCTTTCTCTATCGGAAACTGCCATAAAATTCCCTAAATCAAACCGAATTAAAAGCTCCTCTCTCGATAAAAAAGCGGTAATAAATAGAAGGGGACTATTATAAAAATACTTCAAAGTAATCTTCTCTATTCTTTATCAAATATTTCGGATTAGTTTTTGAGATTATCTAAAAACGAATCTTCAAAATCTTAACGCTTTTTTCTCGGTATGAGGATCTCATCCGTGGCCACCGATCTTCCTCAAGATCGCTTTGGAGATTCGTTGTTGGGGAAACAAAGAGCTAAATATTCCTTGAATTTCGATAATAAACAGCTTACCTTGTTCTTAATCGCCTCGAGTCCTTCGCCTCCCTCCCGAGAAAACCCAACTGCCCGCGAGTGGCGGGCGAATTAACTGAACTTTTGCAATAGCTCGTTAATCGATTTCATCATGCGAATTCGGCCCGGCGGTGGCTCTCGGGTTCCCTTCAATGTGAATCACCAGACAGCACCACGTCAGCCGGCGAGCAGCAGAGGCAGCAACGGCGCTCCGCAGACAACAGCCAGGCAGTTCCAGTCAACGACGGAAGGCAAGCGGATTAGAGAGCAGAAAAGAAATCGGCGAGGATTATGGGGAATATAATAGGCAATTTGTTGAGCAGCCTGTTCGGCAAGAAGAACATGAGGATCCTGATGTTGGGTCTCGATGCGGCTGGCAAAACCACGATACTGTACAAGCTGAAGATCGGGGAGGTGGTGACCACGATTCCCACTATAGGTGAGTGCTCCCAGGCGTCGGAGCTCTGAGAACGATTTGCTGAAGAGATTCCTTGCAGGCTTCAATGTGGAGACGGTGGAGTACAGGAACATAAACTTCACGGTTTGGGACATTGGCGGGCAGCACAGGATCCGCCCGCTCTGGCGGGCCTACTTCCAGAACACGCAGGCAAGTCGCTGAAATCCGCAGCTGTGCGTTCTTTTTTCAAGGACTCCTTGCAGGGCCTTATATTCGCTATAGACAGCAATGACAGGGACCGCCTGTCCGAGGCCAAGGAGGAGCTGTGCAATATTTTGTCCGAGGACGGGCTCAGGAACACTGTGCTCCTTATATTCGCCAACAAACAGGTGAGCTTGGCCAGGATTTCGGTTGGAGATTGGAAAACTTATTGTTGGCTGTTTTCAGGATTTGCCGAATGCGATGAGCGCGGCAGAAATCGTAAAAGGACTGGACCTGCACTCCTTGAAGTCGCACACGTGGTTTATTCAGGCCACGTGCGCCACCACCGGGGAAGGACTCTACGAGGGACTCGACTGGCTGTCCAAGGAGCTCAAGAAGCTGCCCGCGGACTCCTTTTAGGTCTCCACAACATCTACCGCAAAGAGACTGATCCCATCACATATATAAAGTATTTTCAAGAACTTTATTATAGATCACAGTTTTAATTATATTCTCTATCTCTATACGATCCCATTAAAGAGATCCCTAATAGGTATAAATCATAAATATGATATAGGAAAATAAAATACTCTAAAATTAACTAAAAATTGAGTTCATACTTACCTGAAAGGGTATGCAGTCTTCGGTGCTAGAGGACGGCTGGGATTCCCTGAGGTGCGAGAGAGCAAAATGGGAAACCCTAGCGCATTCTCAGCGTAGCTTTCGGATCGAACGGACGGGTTATCTAAAAGTCTGCCAGTCGTTAATTTGGGTATCTAAAATTCGGAAAGTTGTTTGAAACCATGGGAAATATATTCGGGAGCCTCTTTGGTTTGTTTTGGAGGAGGGAAGTGCGCGTCTTGATGGTCGGACTGGACAATGCCGGAAAAACCACAATACTCTTTAAATTCAAAGTCGGAGAAGTTGTGGCGACCACGCCAACGATTGGTGAGTTAACCAGAATCTGTGAAGTTATAAAAAATGATTTGGTTTCCTTGGAAAGGCTTCAACCTGGAGACCTTGAGGTATAAGCACATCACCATGACGGTCTTTGACATGGGAGGCCAGGCGAAAATTCGTCCGATTTGGCGGCTTTATTTTCGGAACTGCCAGGTAATCACGCAATATTCCAGGAACTTCTGATTAACGCTCTTTGTTCCTCAAAGGCTCTAATTTTCGTAGTGGACAGCAATGATCGCGAGCGCCTGGACGAGGCGAGACAGGAACTGGAAGCAATTCTGGACATTGACAGATTCAATAATCCCGCGATTTTGGTGCTAGCCAACAAAAAGGTAAGAGGAAGAAAAGCATCTACAAGAAATCCCGATATTTATTTCCCTACTTAAAGGACTTGCCAAACGCTGCGAGTCGGGAAGAAATCATCAGTGAGCTGAACTTGAATAAACTTTCCCCGGCTTATCCTTGGCATGTTCAGGACACCTGCGCCACCAGCGGAGAGGGCCTCTACGAAGGGCTCGACTGGCTGGCCGAACAGCTCAAAAGGCGTTCAAGGAACTGATCGATAAAAACCTTCATCATTCGAAAGAGTATCCGCACGTCGACGCGGTCGAGTTTGCCGGGATTACGGCCATGAATCAGCTGACAACAACACGTCAGCCCGCCGCTGTACTGAGAGAGCCAAACAGAAAGGCCCGAAAGCAACCTCGACAAGCATTTGTAATCTTTGCTGGCTCCCATAAACACCGAGCGGACGGTCCGGTCCACATTTTTCCGTTGATAAGCAGGGGAGTTTTTTGGATATTAAGCAATAAATGCCAGGAAAACTCCAATCGGGGAGGAAAAAATAAACAATTTTTAAAGTGACCCGCCATGGGCAATGTGATCGCCAACCTGTTCAAAAGCCTCTTTGGCAAAAGGGAAATGAGGATTTTAATGGTGGGACTGGACAATGCCGGCAAGACGACGATTCTCTACAAGCTGAAGATAGGCGAGATTGTCACCACGATACCCACAATTGGTAAGAGGGAAATTTGCCATTCGAATTTCACGTTTTCATGAGCCAACAATTTGAGGATTCAATGTGGAGACCGTGGAATACAAGAACATAAGCTTTACGGTCTGGGATATGGGTGGCCAGGACAAAATTCGTCCCTTGTGGCAGTGCTACTTCAACAATGCCCAGGTGAGTGCACGAGATCCAGAGCCGTTTCTGGCTTGGAGTCACCTGTGTCCTGCAGTCGCCTTTACAGGGCCACTTACAGGGCCTTATTTTTGTAATCGATAGCAATGATCGGGACCGCATCAGCGAGGCGAGGGCGGAGCTGGTCAGGGTGATAAGCGATTGCATTCTTCGGACTCCGGTGGTTCTTATTCTGGCCAATAAGCAGGTGAGTAAATTTCGCTTTTTTTTTATTGGGAATTTCTAATTGTTTGAATCTTTTAAGGACCTGCCAAATGCCTTAAGTGTGGCCGAAATATCCGAGGAGTTGGGCCTGAGCTCGATCAAGGATAGGAACTGCTACATTCAGGCCACATGCGCTACAACTGGCGAGGGGCTATTCGAGGGGCTAAATTGGCTGTCCACTCAGCTTAAAAATGTGCCATTTGATTAATTAAATATAAAAAATTAGTTATTGTATTTATTTATTTCCCTTTTACCCCGTTACTTACTTAGCCGGTAGTATTTAAATAATTGACGAAAGTTTCTTCTGCAATCCAGATGGAAATTGGTTATGGAAATAAAACCTTTGCTTTAATTTTGTTATCGTTTAGAATTTCTCGTAAAAAACCGTTCGAATTGGTTTCGCCCCTTGTTTTTAATATTTGTTTGTGGGAGAAGTGCTATAAGACTCATGGCTGCTTCGAAAGTTATCGGTGGGTGTTTGGCCTAGAAAACGGAAGCGCCTATGTTTGAATTAAAGAGTTAGAAAGCGAAAAAAATAATTGTAAAATTCAGTGGGGCGTTAATTTAGTTTCCATAATACCTAATTATAAAGAAATTCCATGTCGATAACTTATAAATCGACCATGATTTTCGTCCAAAGTTGCCACATGTTTTGCTAATAAAAAATTGTAAAATGCTCCGTAGAAAGTATTTTTACGAATACTGTGTGTAATGTTAAACTTATTGGATTTAGAGTTTTGCACGATTTTGTGTTGAAAAACTTTACAACAGTCTTTAATTTTAGAAAAGCAGTCTGGCCACATGGTGCCAGCTGTAATTTCGGCAGGGTGGCAATATTTCCAATATTTTCACGCGAATTTCAACCAATTTATTTTAATAAAAATCTAAAAACCGTTTGCCAAAGCCAAAGAAAACTTCTCTCTCAAAATGTCGGCTAAACAGAATTCCAAGAAATCCAAATGGTCGCTGGACTTCACCGTAAAGTAATAACTCATCCCAACATATCTCCACAAATTCTTAACCCTCTTAATTTATCTAGCAAAAACGCCGACATCCCATCCCCACCCGGCTACAATCCAACTGCCCTCGTCAACCAGACTGAAGTGGTTCGTGACCAGCGTTTAGTTATTAAAAAGTCATGGGACCTGGCTTTGGGGCCCCTAAAGCAGGTGAGTCCAGCCAGCGAAGCGTTCGAGACCCCGGGACTAACCTTTGGATTCCCCAGATTCCCATGAACTTATTCATTATGTACATGTCCGGCAATTCCATATCCATATTCCCGATTATGATGGTGGGCATGATGCTCATCCGGCCGATCAAGGCCATGTTCACCACCCAGGTGACCTCGAAAATGGCCGAGGGCGCCCAGGGAACAGGGCAACGCATTGTCTACTTCCTGGGCAACCTGGCGAACGTTGGCCTGGCCCTCTACAAATGCCATAGCATGGGGCTCCTGCCGACCCATGCCTCGGACTGGCTGGCCTTCGTGGAGCCCCAGACGCGGCTGGAATTCTACGGCGGAGGAGTCTCGTTCATTTAGAAGCGACGACATCGCTTAGCAGATAGAATAAATATTTGAAATTCAAAGTCCTTTATTGGAGCATAGATAAATCTGTTTTAACACATAAACATAAAACCGAATCTTTAAAGCTTAAAACCACCACTTCGCTCAACTCGCCGTTCAGTCGTCCAGGATCTTCTTGGCCTCCTTCTTAATGTCGTGCACGATCTGCTCAGCAGGCGTCCTGCAAAAAGGCAAGCGATTAATTTCTGCTCTCCAGTTTTCTCACACGCAACAGCCACTGAATCTACAAGTTACTAGAATGTCTCAATTAAAATGTAAGCTCTTTATTGGCCCCTTAGAAATGACACGAATGCAATTTGGAATCGATGACCAAACCAATCGAATATCTAAATCTCCCGCCTGCACATCTTCGCCAGTGGCAAATGCCCCTCCGTCTTGATCCCTGCGGCTTCATTTTTCGGACTTTTTCGCGGCTTTGCGGTAGTTAAGTTCCTCGGCGACAAAGCTGGGTAGGATTTCGATATATCAATATAAAGTTGCGAGGGATTCTTTACAAAGATTTATTGGTAAAAGTAGAAGAGCTGAGTTTTTTCCAACAACTGCCAAAGGACCTATGAACACTCAACTACGAGGTACAGACAACAAAATTACTTTTTCTTATGTTCGTCCACCAGGTCACGGATCTTTTGATTCAGCTTCTCAATTAGTTTCGGGGGATCATCGACACGCGGCACCTGCAACGGAGACAAACTCAGCAACCACGCGATCCTTATATCTCCCATCGGCACCTACCTCATAGTTCTGGGATATGTAGAGTCCCGTGTAAACGCCGGCCCCAAAAGTAAACTGCAAATAGAAGGGGAGTGGCAAGAGATTAGGGCCTTGGATGCTTGGGGGGAGGCGAGGGAGTGGCTGACCAAAAAGCAAAATGCTTTGCCCCAGAAATTGCCCTTGGGCTGCTGGCAGCAGGGATCGCAGTCGTCCTGCCACGAATTGTACTGCCTTTGCAGCACCCGGGAGCCCAGACGAACCAACTTCATTTTGACTGCAAATTTTTAAAGGATTTTTTGGAAATATGTGTGTTTTATTGGGAAAGCAGTTTTCGAATGCTTGAATGAACGACACATTTCGAAAAGAGTACAGGGCTGGCGGGGTCAAGCTGTGTGCCACATTTTATATAATTTCGCAAATTAGCAATTTACCGAATCAGACGGTTAATATTTTTTTAAGATACGAAATGACTCATTTCGGTTCCAAAAATTAAGGTGTATTATCAACGTCACAAGCTAGACGCAAAGTCAAAGCACCCGGTTGGAAAAGAGTATTTCGACACGCCATTAAGTCATCGCCAGAAACAGGCATTCGGCGGCAGACGAAGATTCCTTTTAGTCTTTAGCCGGCTTGGGTTGGTTGGTGTGCAGGACTTACCAGAAATTTTAGCATTGTAAAATAATTTATGTTGAAATCGCCTTTGTCTCCGCCCGCCACTTTGAAAGTTTGGTGAAAACTGAACGCGACAGCGAATCGACCGCGCAACACGAGAGAGCGAGAGCGCGAGTGCGAGCGGCAGCGAGAGCGAGCCCGGAATATTTTTTAGCTTCTGACAGCTGGCACAGCTGACCGGCCCACTACGATTGTTGTTGTTTGTTTTTGTTATCTAATCGCAGCGGGGCTGAATTTTCACGGGTTCTTTTTGCGCTTTGCTGGAGGAGTTAATGACGTTGCTGGAAAGGCGGCGGATTCAAGGAGTTCAAAGTTTGGAAAATAGATTTCGAAGTTTTAGTTAGGTTTTCGCTTCAAAATTTGGAAGAGCCGAGGGTGTGACACGTGCGATTCGGAAGAAGACGACGTAGAAAACTAAATCGTTGTCCAAAAATAAAAAACCTGTTTGCAGACTAACATAAATATGCACGAAAGAGAAAGAAAGGGGCAAAGGTCAGATATATATGTATATACAAGCAGATCGATAAGCCGTTATACTCAGCTTGAGAGATTTAAAAATATAGATTTAAAAAAAAAAACCCATTTTGGTTTAAATTCGATTGTTGCTCTGGGTGCTTAGGGGTTATCGAGGATGTTTTAATTTGTCTATCGGTTTTTGAACGCCCTTGCAAATCGCTATATTATGCTGTTCGGAATGCCAGTGGTCAGAAGAAAATTAAATTAGACGCTCCTCTGCATATTTTAATATCCAAATTAGTGTGGTTTGGAGAAAAACGTTTCGATATTTTGATGGTAGTCCTGCAAGATAATAACAAATTTGAAGCTTAAAGCATGCGGAATACCACTGGAAATATATAGTATTTTAAATTCTTTAAGTCTAGCTGTGGAAATATGGAGCCATTTATTTATATTTCTCAGATATTCCGAACATTTGAGTGAGTATGACAACTCTAGACTATCGATAAAAAGCGTGTGGAAGGGTAAAGATTCTTTACTAAAGAAAGTAAGCATTGTTAACATTGAGATAGGATCTGTCTAATGAAACCCGAATGACAGGAGTTTTTGATATTTCCAAATCACAAAACTAACTCGTCGAAAGCAAACATATCTGGAGAGCACCCAAACAAATTAAAACCAGTAAAAATGTCCGACGGAGAGGAATCGTTGAACTCAACACAAGCGCCAATTCTCAAACTAAACGACGATTGCCTGGAATGCATTTTCCGTCGCTTACCTGATCTACGAACCGAAGTTGCCGTCTCAAAAGTCTGCCGGCGCTTCCAGTCCATCTGTGTGCGCACATGGCGACTCTCCCACTGCTACGACACCCTGGATATGGACAAATGGCGCGAGGAACTGCCCAACTACGAGGATTTACAGCATTTTCTACACTTGATGCGACCGCACATTCGCCACATGACCGTCAGCAACTGCCTCTGCACCCTCCTCAAGGATCTTCATGACATGCAGATCTACGTGCTGCCGAGACTCACCAGCTTCTACTACGACCCGGAGGACATGGACTGCTACCCAACCGAGAGAAGCATACGCAAAATGGCCTACATGATGCCCAATCTGCGGCGATTGCGACTCACAACCCCCATCCAGGGCCGCTTCATCTCGAACTTCCGCCATTTGCAAGAACTGCACTTGTACGACGACCAGCACAAATCCTACGAACTGCAGCAGGAGTACCTCGAGGAGATTTGCCAGCAGCTGACCAACCTGCAGCTGCTGGACATCCGGCTCTACGATGTCATCAGCAAGCTGTCCCTCAACTCGTGCCTCCACAGCCTCAAGAATCTCACCATCCTCAAACTGAACCTGGCCACACTGAAGACCGTGCTGCCCCAAGTTCTGGATCTGCCCTCCCTCAAGCAGCTGGTGGTCCTGCTCGACACCGAGTGGTATATCCCCCCGTTGATAAACGTGGACAACTTCGACCACAAGATCCGCGAGGTCGACGAATTCTACGCCATTATGCAGTACAAGGCCGCCAACATCATCGGCTTCGCCGTGGACGGTTACTACATGCCGCTGGAGCCGGAATGGGACGCCAACCTGCCCATTTGGCCACACAAGAAGCTCCAGCGCTTGGCCATATGCAGCTGGAGCCATGGAATTGATTTCCTCGAGCGTTACACGTGCATGGCCAAGCTGAGGTTCCTGTGCCTGCGCAACTGGACCGAACTTAGTGACGAAATGCTGCTGAAGTTCGTGGAGCTCTGCCCGCAGCTTCAGCACCTCGATGTGTCGTACTGCCGCCGGCTGACGCCCAAGTTTCTGAACGACGCTTTGACCATTCTTCGAAAGCGGGAGCCCAACAAGCAGACGAAGACTTTCCTCGAGCCAAGCTCCCCGCCGCTTTGCCTGTACTTTGTGCTCAGTGGCATTGAGGACCACATTGACCGAAGGGTGAGTAGGTGTGTTCCCAACTGGGCGGCAATTATAAATTGGCTTTGGTGTCTTTCAGGACCTCAGGAAGTCTGCGCGATTCGCTGATTATTTCCAGTTTAACGAGGGATTCCCGGAGAGTTCCGAGCGTGGCCTGAGCTACGTGGACCGCGGCTACCAGTTCGACTTTGACTGAGTCGGCCAGCCAACTGATTCGGATTTGTAAATAGCGAGGCAAACCGAATCACACCTTCAAATTGTAAAAATCGTAGGGAGTAGTTTTTTTGATCACAACCTTGTACATGCAGAAAAACGATGGTATAGGACTACAAAATTGAATATTGCACAAAAGATAACATTGGAAAATTGAAATTACACAATAACAAAGGCCCACGGGCGAGCAATCCTGCGAGTTTGTGAGTTGGGACGGAATCTTGATTTGTAGCCCGCCAAAAATAACTGGCGGGTTTCTGCTTACGTTGTAATTGTTGGCATTCAATTTGAATGGCCAGGCATCTTCAGCTCTACAGTGGACGAGTTTTCAAATACACATAAGCGATGACCATTACAGCAAGGACCGCCAAAGCGGGCAGGACAACGGTTTTAAGTTTTCCTTGTGCCTCAAGGTTGTCTAGTCGGCGTTCTTTGCGCTGCTTGCGCGTCTCTTTCACTTTGCCCTTTAGACCGCGCATATCCTGTAAGGAGTCCTGGTTAGCTAGTGTCGCCTTCAATTCATAATTACCTACGGCTTATTGTCTTTCGAGCCCACCTGTAACTCTTGCTGACGTATCACACCCGCTGTTGGTGTTCTGGGCCAAGTGGAAAATCGAAATGCAGCACTGGAACCGGAATTTTGTGGTCCGAGATATTATTGGGCGCGTAAAGTATTAGTTTTGAATCTTTTCGCGTGTTTATATTTAAATAAGCGAAATTGGAAAGGTGTAACTTCAAGGCTAGACTTGACTTTAAGATGATCTGTTATTAATTTCAGAGGTTTATATTTGCTTTTATTATATTTATTCTTAGGCTTTATTTGAATTGCTTGAAAAATGTTCTTTTTCGAATGGCGAGCCCTGCGCTGGCAACAAATATCGAGCTGAAATCGAGTGTAAAAGCGTTGCCATATTTGCGTTCGAGAATCAAGTTAATCGTTACCACGAAATTGCTCATATTTTTAGAGTTAAGTATAAGCAATTTTTACTATTAAAATAAATGCAACTATAAATAAAAGATAGAAGAAAAGTTCCGATTTCGCTAGTTTCGATTTTAAGATATCGAAATTTTCATAGCGGATAATTCAAATTTGGGTTTTGGTTTCCTCAGTAAAAAATAGTTATTTAAATTAAACTTATTATATAACATCCTATTAAAAATGCACCAGTGTACATAATAAATAATTGATTTTGGAAATTTTTTATAATGAAATGAAAGTCTTACCCTCTCAGCCTTAAATTTTTAGCAGCTTATATACTTTGAATGTTTTTACTTTATCCCCGATTTTGTTATTCTTTAATTTAGCCCACAAGCGTGGCAGTGGCTGCTGCCTCTGCTTATTTTCCATTTTCCTTCTTACTGGCGCCGGCAATACGCTTTCTGTCAATATAAAAACACCCGCCACACACACTTTCACACCCACCCCCACCGTCCCATGCTTTTCAATGATTTGTAACTGATACGCTGCGCCGGTGGCGGGCCATGCTTTTGGTTAAAATATAAGTTTTTTTTTTTTTGCAGCTGACGTTGAGTTTGTTCGGATATTTTTAACCTATATTTGCCTTTTAATTACCATTGTGCCGCCGCCCCTAAGCCCTCTTGGCATAAGGCCAGGGACTTTGCGAACCAGATAGCCGACTAACTGTTGAACCTTTAACCCCTAAATGCGATTTTGAAATGTTCTGGGCAGCTCCACTGGGCTTTCAGGTGCCCCGCAAGTCGTTGGGACAAAAAAAACATTGCTTAGGTTTCTGGACCGCTGCCAGGGCTCATTGGGGGTCGACTTGAAAATGAAGCAATAGCACAACAAGAAATAATGAAAAGAACACACAGCGCCCAGGCCCAAGTTTGTGCATTGGTAATGAAGCAGCGGTCAACAGCATTTTGGCATCTGTAATATCGGCAGTGGCCGTTTACGGCAACCCGATCAATTTGGACACGGATTATTGGCAACTATTTAGTGGCAGCCGTCAGCAGTAGCGCCGCTCCCCAGCCTCTCTAAATTGAGCTTTAAATTTAACGGCCGACCCGATCCTCCATCCTCCAACCTGCGCCACCGCCCTGACGACCGCAACGACGACAGCCACGGGCCTGGCCTGACGGCTGATTTGGCCTGGTTGTGTATGCAGGTATGCCTGAAATGCTTGTTTCCTGCTTTTGGCCACTCCGAACTTCTCGTTCTGGCCTGGCCAAGCGCTGGACATGACTTTCCACTGGCTCGTTAGCCGGTGGACTCAGTGTCGTTGATTGGGCAGCCGCCTGTCTAGTTTGGATCGGCGGTCGCTCCGCCGCCTCCTCCACGTCCTCCAGTTGGGGGCTCGCCTGGTTGACTTCAGCTAAACTCCTTATTTTGATTGCCCGAGTCGTAAAATGATGGATTACCAGGCTGGGACTCGTTCTCGTTACGGTCAAAATAGATTATCTATGCTTGCGCTGCTTTGAGTCAAGCTCCCCAGCCAGCGGAGACCTAAAGAGAAATTTACTCCAGCTAATTACGGTAAAAATATAAAGTTATTTAAAATATTAAATCTTGCTTGGCCAAGTAAAATCACGAGAAAACGAAAAATCAGAAAAAAAAATTTTGAAACATTAAAATAAATTAAAAAAAATATAAAAAAAATCTAAAGATAACATTAAAAATAAGAAAAGATTGTTACGCCAAGGTAAGAAAAACTTGAAAAAAAATAAATTGTTGGCAAACGAGTATAAAATCTTCCAGTTGTACTCCGAGATGAAGAATGGAAAACATAAATTATAAAATATTTAAATTAAAGATTTATAATTGGAAAATAAAGAAAAATAATAAAAAATAAATAATTATGCAAACGGATCCAGCATTTGATTATTAGTTTGACTAGCTAGTACACCGATATTGATGACAGCGATTCGAGTAAAAGAGTGTTAAATTTTAAAAGATTTATAATTGGAAAATAAAGAAAAATAATAAAAAAAAATAATTATGCAAACGGATCCAGCATTTGATTATTAGTTTGACTTGCTAGTACACGGATATTGATGACAGCGATTCGAGTAAAAGAGTGTTAAATTTTAAAAGATTCCAAGTTAAAAAACAAAAAAAAATTAAGAAAAACAAATTAGTAAACGTGTTCGGCATCTTCTCATGGACAAACACAAATAATGAAGGAAATAAAATAATAAAAATATGGCTGTTCAAATAAAAGCCGAATCAGCCGCATTTCACGCGTCTTTCTGTGCAAAAAACCACAGATCTGTGAATGGATGGAAAATAATAAAGGTCCTTCCGACCCGAAGCTCGGGGAAGGAATAAACCTTAGGGGAAAATTTCCGCCTTTTATAGGATTTTACCGGCCCGATGACCTTCGCCAATCGCATCTGACAGTTCTTTGACAGTTCTTTGACAGTTCTTTGACAGTTCTTTGACAGTTTGTAGAGTTGCCAGGCTTCTCACACACCAAATGTAAAAATTGGGTTATTTTCGAATTCGAATATCATAAGTTTAATTTGTATGCATTAAATTATAAAGAAAAATAAAACGAAGCCTTCCTTGGCCAGACTATCAGCCTGCGTAGGTAGGATAATATTGGGGTTGTGCGAAGGTCAGAGGTCCGTTGACATAGGCAGCGGCTGCTGACGTTGGGGCAATCAGCCTACTTGTCTTTTGAACCTGAAACGGCGCTGTCGCCGGGACGAATGCCTGGGGCTGGGAGTAGCCAAATGGAGCCGCCACATAGGCAGCTGGAGTGGCTGCTGGAGCCGCAACCACCTTGGCCAATGCCTGGGGCTGGGAGTAGCCAAAAGGAGCCGCCACATAGGCAGCTGGAGCGGCTGCTGGAGCCACCGTAGCTGCGGATGGAGCCTCAACCACCTTGGCCAATGCCTGAGGCTGGGAGTAGGCAAAAGGAGCAGCCACAGGAGCGGCTGCAGGCAGCACAGTTTGAGGAGCCACTGCCGCGGGGTCGACTGCCGGAACGGCAGCCCCAAAGGCCTGCGGGTGAACGAATCCGACTGCTCCAGCTGGATAGTAAGCAATGGTTGGCTGGACAGCGGCAGGGGCGGGAGCGGCAGCGGCCCTGGGCACCTCGACTTCCTCGGCAGCATCGTCGATATCCTCCTGGGTCTCGCTGTTGGCGGTTAGACGTTCTGGTCTGGGCGGCTGAGCGGCCGTCAGTCGGGCCGGGCTAGCCTCTGGGGCGCCATATGTGGCCGCCGGCTGGGCCGCTTGTCCTGGCAATTCAAACTGGGGCGACGGCTGGTAGCCAGCGGCTGGGTAGCCCTGCTGGCGTTGCAGGCGGCGCTGCTGGCTTGCCACAGAGCCCACGTCCGCCTGGACAAGGCCTAGACAGAAGATGGCCACGACCACTAAACTGAGCTCCATTGTTGTAACTGGACGATGGCCGAGTGGGCGCCTTTGGTTTTATATAAGGCGAGCGGCAGTCCATTAGCTATGCCGGGTGCGTTTTTTTGTGACGGGTGCCACGACCTCCGTTGGCCAACCCCAGCCAGGTGAGCGACCACAAGTCAGTGGTCCTCGGCCAGCCAAACAAATCTGACATTGACCCCAAAAGAGCATGACTGCATTTGAATTTGCACTGCCCATCTGCACCTGCTCGACTTTTCCACTGAGCGCATCAGTATGCGGGCGGGGCGCTTGGGTTTTATTGAGTTCAGGCCACGGTGGTGGGGGCCGGAGTTGGCCGGCGGCCAGGCGGTCAAAGTCACGTCTCAAACGAGACTATAAATTAACCTATCTGATGAAGAATTAGCCGAGCTGTGCAAATGTAATGAATGACGTTTGACCAAACTACAAATTGAATGATTGAGCAGTTCGGCATACAAGTCGAATGCGCATAAAAATAGGTGCTATTTATTTTTGTAATCTTCAATTATTTGTGGTGAAAATTCCACACAGTTTATTGATTTATGTTTTCTCATACAAATTCTATTTAATATTTATTCATTTCTAATGAATATTGACGATATCTATTAGCGCATGCGCGCCCCAGCGATTTGTCCAACCGCCCAAAGTCAATTAAAGTCGGGCTTGCATTTTTAAATTTCTCGCAACGCCTTCGATTTTTCTTCATCTTCCCTCCAGCTACAAATTTGATTTTGTGGTGGCAAAGATTTTTACCCACTGGGTAAAATTCTAGCATGAAAGAATGCAAACAAAAATACGATTACTTATAATTTGTTTAATTTATTTGTAAGAATTAACAACAATTGGCGAATTCTCATGCGCCTTAAAAGCTTTGCATAATTCTGAACACAAAAAGGACTCATTTTCTTTCAATTTAGTTCTTTATGAATTCATTTAAAATTGTAAATTTAATTACACAATAAAAATAATCTTTCCAGTTTTAAAAAACGGCGATTCGTTTTGGAATTTGCTAGGATTTGTCATCGTTAAACAATCACAAAGAAAACCTAAAACATATGTTCGCCCCTAGCATTGCTTTTCATCTCAGGATCCTTCTACAATTCAACTTTACCATCGTCACCGTTAACTTCTTAAAAGTGGATCGACTGATGTTCGTCTGTCTGTCTGCCCATATGAACAAAAGGATTTTAGAGAGGTCCAAGGAATACCTGAGGGAAACTATTTCGATTCCAAGCCACAAGGGAACAGGGAATAATACAGACGGGCTAGGACGACTGATACTTCCTTACCTGTTTTAAATTTAAAGAATTGAAACCGAAGGTGAATGAAAGATTTTTTGAGGTGTTCTTCTGTTTGTTCCTGTGGCTTTTAAGAACCTTTAAATCGTGGTTTAAAATCCTATTTTGAGGGACTAGAATCAGGAAAGATCTGGTATTACTAATACCGATATTCGCCGGCGGGTCAAACTGCGCTGAATAAATATTGTAGATAATTCGGGCCCCAAAGGAGTTACCATCGGTGCCTCTAAAAAAATACTAAACTTTATTAAATGGAATTTCCATTGAAGTCTGTCTATGAAAAATGCAAATCTACAAATGATCTCCACCGCAAACGATTCCATGTAATCTACTGCAAAGTTAATGTAAGGAGATTTATATTTGTAGCAAATCTTAATCTCCATCGCATGCATCACACGCCGCGTTCATTTGCCTGAAATTGAAAAACGCCCATGTGAGTCCACGAAATGGACTTCTGCGAAATCCAGCAAGGCATTTGCCATTAGAAACGCTCTTGTGCCAAACTCGCCCGATAGACGGACGGACTCGGAAACGGACCAGCCAGAGAAATCCGTTTCTATCTAAAGGAAAAAAAAGAAAACTGGCCATCATATTTCAAATACAGACGAGTCAGACGGGCGGCTGCAGTTGCCTGCCACGCATGCGTCCTCGCAGTGATCGCGAGGGGGGTGGGGAAGCTTGTTGGATGCCTCGTTGAATTGATGTACCCGCCGTGTTTGCGGTGAGCTTTACAATTAATTTTCGCCTGAGCCCCGATCTGGTCGGGACTTGGCTACTGGCCGCCCGCCTGGTCCACAGACCAGTTGAAATTTCTCTAATGTCCCAACGCACGGGGGGTGGAGGGGGACTTGGCGCGGCGGTGGGCGCTGCGCGCATGCGTTTTTGTGATTTATTTTCGCTTTTAGTGTCTTTTATTTTATGATTTATGCCGTCGACGGATGAGACGGTAGTCAAGTTCGGCCTGCTGGCGATTTTATTTTTGCTGGTGGACTTTCTGGTTTCGTGGACTTTGCATATCTGGAGTTGGGGTATTTTTCACTATTTTCATCGTAGATCAAAATTAAGTGATTTTAATGATGAAATTTATTGGCGCATTTATATTTACACACGATCTGGAGCAAAGTGTCTGCTCCACTGGACGCCACTGTCCTGTCCTGGGGCCACTTAATCCATAAATATTTTCGACAGATGACAGATTTCGCAGCGAAGATAAACGGCCTCTCCAATGGGTGGCAATTCGTTAGCTATCCGAGCTTCTCGAACTGAATGAATTGTGTGACTTTAGATATGGAATTTAAGAATTTCCTTGAAGTTGCTTCAGAAAAAGAAAGATAACACCGATATTTCTTTTTATACCCTTTACCCACCTTTTCACTATTTAATACCCTTTTCAATTTTGTTGTGTTTTTTATTTTACAGACACCGGAGAGATAGTATTTTCTATAAAGGCGGCAGGTCTGCATGAGATTTTAAATTAATTCTCTTTTGAAGGAAGAGGTAAAGATTTTTTTTATTTTTTTTTTTTTAATTTACATATAAGTTTTGTGCAATTGATTTTATAGACCCCTCAAAAATTAGTTGCACCTTTGCTGATCCTGGCCTAAAGACCGTAAAGAAGTTCCCGATTATTAATTTTTGGGTTTCCGATGGTTATATGAATATCCACAATACTATGTCTTTAGATTGAAACGAAATCAGTTCCATCAAACCGAAGAAAATCCAATATACCTTGCCGATTTTTAACCTTTATTTCTATAAATGACGAAGCTTGTGGCTTACTTTGAATTCTATTATAATTTGTTCACCCTTTTTGCACTAATTCGTTGAGACTCACAATAAATATTTAGTTAAATTCCTTTAAACGAATCTTAAGGAATTTAAAATTCATGAGAATTATAAAATCTTTGGTTTGCCCCGCCTGCAGTCGCCTGATGGGCTCTTCCTTTAATAAATAATTTTTAATTTTCGCCTGCGGTTTTCTCTGCCGCAGTCGTTCTGTTTTTCCTGTTACCACTGATGGCATAAATTAATTTATATTTTAATTATTATTTGTTCAGCTGGCGAGGAAATTAAACAGCGACACCGGAGAGTGTGGAGGACGTGTTCGATTTCAAGTCCTTCTGGCCTTAATTCAATTGTGTTTTAAGCCCTGCAAACTGCCATTCAGCAAAACTCATTAAATAATAAAATTTTTTATTGCCGCGTTTTGGAAATTAACTGCCAGCCCCATTGTATTGAATTATAGATAAAAGCGCGGACAAATGAATAAATAATTGCCAATGTATTACATGAAAAAAAAAACAATTAATTCGCCGTCTCATCAGACAGAATTCAGCTTAATTAAAATTCTGTGATTTATAGATTCTGATTAAAATCAACTGAATCCTGCCGAACCTCACAATAATTTCAGAATCCAGTGCGGTCATCAATAGAAATCAAACTTTCAAACTGTCTCTTCTCGCCGGTGTTTTCTTCCGATTCGTTGTTTGAATCCTTTCATGACTTTGGGTTTCTTAAAGCTTTCGTATTTTTTTTTCTTCGATAGGCGGTTAAAGCTCGAACCCTGACCTTTTGGGGAGTAGCAGTAATGAGTTTCCTGTAAGGAATACGGAAATCGGGGCTACCTGTTTTCGGCTTGGTTTATGCCCTGTTGAAATTTAATACTCCATTGCCTTTCCGCCAGCTCGGTGGTTGTGGCAACAGGTTGCTGGCAGCAACAACCGCAGCCACTTGTTGGTGTCGCCAATTTGGCGCTTGTTTCGGGCCCACGTGGTGTCGTGAACTTGCCAATCCAATTTGGAGAAAACCCACCAAACGCCCGGGGAGAAACTTGGCAAGGCCAGCAAGAGCCGTGGGTAGTTTTCCCACAGTCAAGCCTGGGATCTTAGTCCGTTGAGATTGGGAGTTTTTTATCCCTGACGACCCCACTGCAGGAGCTAGTCGAATGTCCTACTCTGGTGCTTGTGCCACGACACCCAGAAAAGCTCGTATGCGCCTTTTAATTAACAAAAGTGCAACACAGCACGTCGACGATGATGAGATGCAGCAAACCGGAAACACGACCACGAATAAAAGCGGGCCGCACAGAAGGAGGCCATTGGCACGGGCCCTTCTCCGATTACAAAGCTGCAGCCCCTAAGGCCGCATTGAGGACGCTGGCAACACTTCAGTTAACACGCCGCCGGCGAAGACACGTGTCAGGGACAGTCAAAAGATCACAGCCCCCCATACGGGGACGGCTTGAAATTAGCCCTCCCAAAGTGGCTAATTAGCCGAGCCGGCGCCGGCCGTCAACTCGACAAGCAGCCGCGCTGAGGTGCGGGGCAGGGAGGTCCAGAGAGCGGGGATATATGGAGGCATTCATGGGATATCGGGGAAATTATGCAAAACACTCGCATTGTGCCCGCAATCACACCATTATCGCATGCATACTTGGAAATTCCAACAACTTGTTATGAAATTTTGTACCCTCAATTGTTTGCCGCACGCAACTTGGTCGGCCAGCCCAGCGGTCTGGGATTCTTGTTCCGTGCCTTTGTGGGTCGAAATCTAATTGAAAAACTGCGTGTCTCTGGTGTGTTTTGAGGCCTTATCAGCGACAGTTGTCAAGGCCGTGGACTGGCACTTAACACCGCCATCCATCCACAAAGAGGGGAAGGTTGACACCCCAGGAATGCAAGATTTGTGGGGTTTCTGAAAACACATCGCAGATAAAGAAGCTTATCCGGAACAAAGTTTTCTTTTTAAAAGCGCAGAATTTCCTCGATTCATTGCAGTTAATTTCCCGGACACCGTTATTTATAATGACGATGAGCGGACAACAAAAGACCAGCACGAACCTCACCCAAATACCAAAGCCTGGGCCAAGCTAATGAGCCAACCACTTAATCGCCCTCCGACTTGGCCAGTTGGCAGCAGTCGGCCGGCGGTGTGCCAGGTGCATTCCTGCAATTCATGGCCATAACAAAAGTATGTGCGCAACTTTAATTTCCAAGACTATAAATCAAATTTCGCCACCGGACGCAACGGCCGCTGCAAGGCCCACAACAAAATAAAGTAGTTAGCCTGGCCAACTGCGCCCCGCATCTTGGGGGGAATTCAATTCACGCCTCCCATGAATGCCCTGGCGGGTTGCCGCCGCATCGGGCGATAATTAGCGCGCAATTGTCGTTAACGCCGTGTCTATTTTTCTGCACATTTCCAATTCCAAGAGGCGGCCGTGGCCGCTGTTGTGGGACGTGACGAGCACCACAATTGCAATCGATCAAGGCGCCCGCCCCAGAAGGAGGCTGGCCCTCGGATGGATCGCTTACATTTGAAATGAGTTCATTTTTTCTTGCGGCCTAATCGGCGGGCAAAATCTGATATATCTTCCAGATAATGCTGGCTATTTATCAGCCTAATGACGAGGCGTCCGCATGACAACTGCTGAGATGAGGCATCAGCGGCTTTGGCGACAACTGCGCCCGCCTGGCCGTCCACCCGTCCGGCAATCAATTCCGACTGTTCACACTTTATCATCAATATCTGCGAGACGCGGCGCGGGACTTGACTTGGTTGACTGCCTGGCTTCAAAGCCAACCACCGCTGTCAGATAATAAAAAATGCAGGTGCCAATGGACGACGACAGCTAACCACCAGCCAACTTCCTTGGCCGCTTAGCCGGGCACACAAAACGCTTGCGGTTGTGTCTGGGGAGCTGGCCAAGATCCCATCAAGTCCGCCGATACCGCCCGGTGATTTGGCTGGCTGACGATCGCTTCATCGTCGACTCCTCCTTTTCGTTGCCGGCCAGCCTGCCTTTCTCTCTTAATTGACGCCTTGGCTTTCCGTTGAAGGCGCGGCCGCGGCTGCGGTTTCCCTGTTTTCGTTGTTCAACTTTTACGATTATTAAAAATCAATGTGGCCCATAATTTTATCATGCTTATCAATGGCCGGCTGGCGGCCGTCTTTACGCTATTAATAACTAATCTTTGTTGGCTTTCCAAATGAATTTTGATCGTATCTAAATATATTCGCCCCCACCTCAAAACCACTTTCGGCCTTCGCTTTATATGAAAAATAATACATATATTTTAAAAGCGGATAGTTGGGGCGATTGGGCTCGGGAACGCCGTAAGCAGTCGTGGCCGAGCGGTTAAGGCGTCTGACTAGAAATCAGATTCCCTCTGGGAGCGTAGGTTCGAATCCTACCGACTGCGAACATGTTAACTCTTTTTGTTTAAATAAATTCAATACATTTTATATATCAAGAAATTTGAACACTTTCTTTTGTATGTATTTTTCTAAAAAATTCAAAAAATTATTTTTTTCATTTACTTATCCAAGAATTTTTAATATTTTAGTAAGTTATTCTTCGTTTTGCTTGCAAGCATTTGGAAAAGCAAACCGTTATAAAAAGATATCCAATCGTCAATTTATCTTCAATACTGAAGAATTACCATAAAATGCGCATGGCCAATATAGAAATTTTAAAGTTTCAAAAAGAGAGAATTCATTGGCTGGAACTTAAAGCTACAGAAATCACACTTAAAAATGATCTTATAGTTATTAATAAAAAAGAAATAAAAATCTAGGCTACCAGAACTCTAGTAATTTGATTTGGGTTATTTGTAAAGAAATAAGAAAGGTTTAACATCCTAACTCTTGCAGAGCGGTTGTATCAAAGTCTAATGGAAGTCTAAAACAAGGAACTCAAATTTAAATAAAATTGTTTAAGAATCTAACAAGAGAAGAGATGATTCAATATAACAGCCCAATAATAATATATGTATGATGAAAAGTCTTTTAAAAAGGATACTATTTCGATTTCTGAGAGGCGCATTTTACTGAAGCAGAAGACAACTAAAACTGGGGGTAGTAATTGGATATTGTGATACTTTAAAGCCTTGATATGCAGGATCATAATTCATAACCGTATCGTAAATATTTGATCGAATTTCGCGGCTCTTTGAATTTGCCTAAAATAAATAAAGGTAACAAAGTTCACAGGGTCTTTAAGGAAGGAGATTAACGGAGGAAAAATGAAATAGCTAAGGAAGCAAAAAGAAGGAAAGAGGGGGAAAGGAATTTTTTTGTATATTATTCCTTCAGTTTGTTAACTTCGCCTAAACCGATGGTGAGTTTTGGATTAAGAGGGCTATAGAATTTCATTTCATTTGATAATTTAAAGCATTTTCATAGGAAAATCTGGCGATTAACTCTCTCTCTCTTTCTCAGCTCGCAGATTCCGTTGCAGTTGCAGTCATTTGGCGTTTAACATTTAAATCGAATAAGATGGCAGAAAGCCCGTCACATGTCACTTGTTGCCTTTAAGCTGTCCTTGATGTGGGCTCCAACTAGCACATTTATTGCCAGCTTATGTAATTATTAGGTTGGATTGCAAACGCTCTTCAATTTACCGGGGAATATGTAATTCACGCGCTTGGCAGCCGCTCATCCCCGGCTGCCTGGGCGCATTTCCGAATGCCCCTCACGGCTCCCAGTAATCAGCGGGTAGGCAGACCAGCCAGGCTCTAATTAAAAATAACAGAAAAATATAGGTTACACCTCGACACAGCCCGTTGCATGTGCCCCGGAACGTGCAGCATGTGAAATGTGAAACATTTTCATCAAAGCAAATCCAAAGAACGGCCAGAATCGGACCAGGAGCACGGCGTTAAATCGGCTTTGCGACTGCTGCCAAGATTTTGGAAGGCCGGGGGTACGGACGGGACGGTGGGCAAGTGGCACTTATCATGCATGTGCCAAGTGGAAAAGGCAGCGGCTCCTGGGACCGACCACATCTCCGGTTCTTTCTCTGGACGCGCAGAAATTAATGGAGTGTAATTACGTGTTGCAGTTGCAGTTGCACGACTGTGGCGGCTGGCGTCTTTTGGTTTTATGGAAAATTAAAGCTTCAATTTGCCTGTGCAAAATTTACGACGTGTTTACGATGTCCAAAATTATGGGTCTGGCTAATGCGTTTCAGTAACGCGAGCTTAATTTTTTTCCCTTTGCTGGGAGTTTGGGGATCTTAGTAGGCCGCGACATTTCAATCACGGAGCTGTGAACAAGTCACTTTTAAATTTTGGGCTGAACCTTTTAGATCTAACTGGTTTAAAATTAAAGCATTAAATTTGAACTAAATTCCTGCAAAATGAATAAAAATGTTGAGAACTCCGCTGACAGCCAACCTGCGTTGGCCGCCGAGAATAAATTTCACAATCAAGTTAAGAAACCAGTGCTCCAAGCCAGAAACGAATGTCAGGTTGTGCTGGGCTCCAATTTGAACTATGCCGAGAAGAAAGGCTTTCTCGTTGAGGTGAGCCAAGTTCTTTAACTTGATCGATTTCATAATTCTCTTTTTGTTTGCAGAAAGGAATAGCGAAATATACCGAAAAAGACCCATAAATGGCGTTTATACACAAACAAAGCCAATCTCACTGAATTGAGCCTGAGATGAAACTTTTACATATATCCAAATAATTTGTCAAACAGATAACGATTTTTTTAAGCACTTTTAATATTAAATTTTAATCTCAGAATGCCATTAAGACTCTATATAATAAATCCGAATTAATTAAACTTACGAGATTTCAACTCTGAATTCGAAGATGGAGACTTCCTCGGATCTTCGAATGCTTGTGATGCATTATTCTTCTCTCCATTAGGATTCCAAATAATAAATCTGAAATAATAAAACAAAGACTCCAACTGTGAACTCGAAAGAGAAGATCCCAACGGGGCCAATTACCATATTCCCTCGGATCTTTAGCTGGTTATGCATCATTCTGTCTTCAATTTGGCTAATTGCGGAACATTCATCCTGATTGCTTATTATGAACGCTTAAATTACAAGGCAGTTGGCGACGGACAGGTTTGCAGCTCATCAAAGAAACATAAGGGCGTTCCCGGTTTTTTTGAGGGCTTCTTGAAATTCCTATCTGGTTGGCTTTGGGAAACACCTCTTGTGCTTTGATTGACTGGGCGGAATTTTCAGTTCTCACTCGTTTTTCGGCCCAAAATAACCAAAAATTGTGTTGTCTTTTCACTTTGTGTGTCTTTTGTGAAAAATATGCGATTGGCTTCCAGGAGCAGACAAAGTAAATCCCCCTAAACTTTAATCATGTGGCGACGAAAGATTCCGCGATCTCCTTTATACAGATCTGCGCCCGATTTCCCAATCTCGTTTAGTCTACTCTCCATTTTCGCATCGCGATGTCAATCCGCCAGATGAACATGTCCGTGCCCGACGAAACCCAGCAAACGATTATTGGCGGCATATTAAGCCTCTTGAAGAACTCGAAACCTTTGAACTTAAGGAGCGAGTCGGTGACCTGGCTCACACCCTTCAACCAGCTGCCCATTTGGAGCCGACGCTGTCCCCGTAACATTGAGGGCGTCCCTCGTAGTGACCCCTCCATAATATGGCATAATTTCGAGGAGGAGATAAAAGGTAGGCTCTGGTCGCTGTGGGGTGGGCTGCATCCCCGGGCGGCCTGGTTCGATAGCATTGTAAGGGGTCGCCAGACTCTGGGCTGTTGTGTGGTGGCCTGTTGCGCGGCCAGTATTTTCAGGCGCCTCTCGGACTGGAACGGCAAGCTGCTTGATGCCATTGTCGTGAACGGGGACCGGTATTATAGGGAGAGTATCCAGAGCAGCGAGTGCTGGGACCACAGTCTGGATATCAATGATCTGAGTATGAACTGTGCCTTCGAGGATATTCATTTCTTGGTCCAAATCGAGCTGGTGGCCTTTGGGGTTCTTTACTGCGGGCAGGTCACCACCGAGATGAGCCTTTCGGAGGCCCTCAACTTTTTCTTCACCCGCTACCAATGGGGCATCTTGGAGTGCAGGAACCGCAAGCTTGCATTTGGCTACACTTCACTCACTGATGGCGGCTATTTCATGTACGACTGTGGGGAGTGGGCCCACCCCGTTTTCCCTGAGAACATGGGCGCTTCGTATGTCCTTCGAGCCAAGCACCTTGTGGTTCTGCTGTACTCCATGATCGTCACACTAAACGTGCGCCAGAAGAACGTGGATTTTCGTCTGTACAACGTGGAGGTCCTGCGTATGAAGGGCCCCGGAATTCCGCTGGACCACACCTCCGACAGCCAGAATAATATGAGTTGGCCCCTGCACTCGGGGCACTGAAATTTACTGTAGGGATGAGTGAAAAACTAAAATAAAACGGATATTTCCTCTTTCATTAAATCTCTGCATGGTTGCCGGGATAATCTTTCAAAAGGCTTTGTAAAAACCATCCGAAAGTAATTAACGCAGTTTTTCGCGCTTTTGCCTTGCTCGACCCTTCAGTTCTTTGCTTCCTTAAAAAGCTCAGAGGAGTGACCGCGTTTGCTTAACCACCGTAAGGCCAACAAAGTCGAAGGTGTCACAAAGGGAAACTTTACCGTTTTTTTTTGTCCTTTCCAAGGACCCCGCGAAAGTGTAAAAATTAAAAGCTTGGGGTGGATTTTTACTTAAATTTGGCAGCGAATTAAATGTAATTGTATTTTTTTTTTAAAGAAAAAAATGGATAAATCCCGAGCTTAGCTTAATATCGATAAGAAAAAAATCTTGGGATGTATTGAGTATATAGAGGAAAATATAATTTATTTATAGCGATGTTATAATATAATAAAAAAGTTTTATTTCATAAAGTTTCGCCGCTTTATATTATAGTATTAATTTTAATAAGGTTGATTTTAGGGATAGGAAAAATATTCGATAACGGAATTAATCGGCTATGAATGATTGTGTTTGGGTAGGATAAGACTTTGTTATGTTTATATAGTAATTATTAAAGGCCAAGAGATATTATATTTTAAATGAAAAACTCTCAGTCCATTTAAGAAATATAATTGAAAATATGAAATCTATTAAAAAAAGATATTTTAAATGTTGAACTATGTAATTAATTATCTGACCGTAAATATAATCAATTTTTAAATTAGCGAACCTAAACTGCCATTAAATTAATAAATATTCATAGGCGCTTCCAGGAGCCTTAAATTCGTCGGCTCACTCAGCCAACTGACTGCGGAAACCAGTTTAAATGACGAGAACCAGTTCCATTTCAAAACAAAGTTATTTTTAAGTTTTTTTTTGAAAGCCCAGCGCCCAACAAAACTGAAACATTTAAAACAAAAGAATACTACAAAAAAAGGAATACGGCAATCGAGGAATGCAAAAACATTACACGGAAATTGTGAATCACAAAAAGGCCGACTGAAATATTTAAACCGCACCGCAAAGCGCAGCTGGGCCGGGCGACAACGGGAGGTTTTTGGAAATACAAATAAAAAACCGCATACCAAAAACTCAGTCAAATGTAAAAAAAAGACGTGCTGAAGTTCGAGACAAACTCCTAAAAAAAGAGCCGTCCAGCAAAAAACACAAATCCGGTTTCATTTTCAACCAGAACGGCTCGACCAGCCAGCCAGCCAGCCATGCAGGGCCCGTCCAGCTTTTCGCTGCTGCCATTCTGCGCTCGCGCTCTCCAGAACTGGAATCGGCCAAGCCACAAAAAAAAAAAAAAATTTAAAAAAAACTGCAAAAATTAACTGACAATGGAAAGGGTCGGTCGGTCGGTCTGGTATGGAGGTGAGGAGGTCGAGCCGTTCGTTTGAAGTGCTGTTATAAACGGGGGACTGCTGCTCCCTGAAAAATAAAAGAGCCCCGAACTCACCAATAAATTGCAGGAGACGAACTTGAAATTTAGAATCCGAGAGCAGTGCCGAGCCAGGCGGCTTCGAAATTTGCAGCGCGTGCCGGTTTCCTGGTCGGCGTGGCTGCAACTCTCGCAGATCTCGCAGAGAGCGGAGAGCTGCTCTGCTTGCAACTTGGGGGCGTTGGTGTTGGGTTGGTGGGTTTTTGGCACATGGAGTGCTACGGAAAGAGAGCGTTCAACATACCAATACGAGGGCTGCTCCTGGACTTAACCACACACATTAAAGAAAGGTATAAAAAAAACCCAAGCGGTGGTTAAATCGAAAGGAATCTAAGCTTAAAGTTATTCGAGTACAACTGAAGTTTCCAACTATAAAATTGGCTAATGAAAGCTCATCTGTTTTCGCCCGCCCCTCGCTGGAATTACATTTGTGTGAGGTTTTTTATTCACTATGTAAACCGAGGTGTGCGAGTGTGTGTGTGTGTGGGTGGTTTTTGTTTATGTTTCAGTTTATGTTTTAGGTACATAGCTGCATTGGTAGTGGTGGCGGTTGGTGCATGCAGAGTGTGAGAGTTTTATTGATTTGTTTTTTTGCAAGGGAAAAATCGCATGCGAGATTTTTCGGTGGTGTTTAGAATTCCACAGACGTATTTTTAAATATATTCTATTTATTTTTTCTGGTTAATAAAAAATGTTATTACGCTATATTTGTCCGTTTGTTTATTTGTCTCGTTTTATATTTTTATTTTCTGAAGGAAAATGCATTAATCTCTCAATAGATTTGTAGTTGAATAATAAGAATTTAATAGATATTTGTGAATTGATATAACTGATATTTTTATATCATTAATATATATTCTTCTATTTAACTATATTTAATTTTTGGTAACCAAGAAACCTTACTTAGAAAACAAAATAATATGTAGGATATTTACTAAGAATGCATTTTGGTATTTTTTAAATTTTCCTGGCAGATTCTTGTCTATTTTTATCTACAGTCAGCCTCATCCCGTCCATGTCGCTCTTTCGTGTTCTCTTGAATGCAACAAACTGCCAAACGAGAGGCGGGGGAGCAGCATAAAAAGTGCAACCAAAACTCTTTTGCTACTTTATTTTTTGGTATACGAGAAATTCAGGGGACTGCACTCAGCTTGCAACAAATCCGCCACACTCTCTGCCTCTGCGATGCTCTCTTTGGGAAACATTTTTATTCTCTTGGACAGCCGCATTAGTTAAGCATCGGGGAGGTCAATAATTTGTTGGCTTTTAATTTTAATATTTAATTTGATTTCTTATGGTCCATTGAGGGTTTTTTGTCCGAGTTTGGGGTCTTTTGTTCTTCGTAAATGGAAGTACCCGAAGAGAAAACTGTGATAAGAAGTTCCCCAGGCAGATTGAACCAATTCCACATTCCGGTCTCCCCGGCATTTGACCAACTAAGCGAACGACAAACCTAAAAACAGAAGCCCCGGCAGCTAAAAAGGAAATGCAAAAACTTCAAAGATGCACACAAGTTCGAGGTCATTGCATGTTGTGAACACTCACACACACAGGCCGAAGGAAAAAAATGAAAAGGACGGCAAGGCAAACTCGACTAACCAAACAGCAACAAAACCTGCAACACCCCCACCCCTTTTCGTTCAATTGCCACGAGCTCGGCTCTCTGTCGCTGTCGCTGGCTGGCTGTCTGTTTGCTGGCTGGGCGAGCTAAAAAAGTTTCAAGTCAAAATTGCAAATAAAATAAATGGAAATGACTAAAAAAGTGAAATCCACAAAAAACGACAACGACAAACAACAACAACCAGCAGCAGCAGAATTGTTGTTGCCGCTGCCGTCGGAGTTGCTGCACAAAAGAAAGAAAATGTTTGCATGGACGGTCAGCGCGGCAAGGCGGCGCGGTCGCGGCAGTGGCAGTGGCAGCAACGAGGCTGCCAACAACGAAGGGCAGCAAAACAAAAAAACAAAAGAAGATTGATGATCTCGTTCAAGGATATTGCTCCCTGGCTGGCAGCAATAAAAAGAGAATCAGGGGAACCCAAAAAGGGACGATTTGAAAGCTTTTTATTATCTCAATGGAAGTTAAACAGGATTCTGGGTTTTTTTTTCGTTGGGTGCCGCCACAAGAGCTTCTCAAGGGGCCAACACAAGATTCCCTTTCGCGACGCAAGCGTGAAGAGTTTGTTAATTTTCTATAATTATTTAAAATATATATTTAAAATATTACTTATAAAGCAATTTAGTCTTTATTTTGGAAATCTTTCTTTTTCGTGTGGAACTTCATCCGTTAGTAATATAAGGAATTCGGTGAAGATACACATTTAAGTCTTTAATTGTTAATTGAATCTGGGGACCATTTAGTTTCATTGGAAATAAGTTAATTTACATTCAATAATAAATTTTTATTTTTATTTTTTTAATTCAATATCTTATTAACAGCAACAAAACTCTTAACAAAATTTATTTAACATAATTTAATAATAATAATTTAATATTAAATAAAATATGTTATTGATTTTTTTATAAAAGTTTTATACCTAATTTTTAATTCGATATGATATATTGAAGGTGCCCACTCCCACCCGATCCATTAGAATGGCCGGAGCAAGCCTCATTGAGCTCTCGGGCAACAACAATTGTCGGGTATCTCCCTTGCATGCATCTAGTACCTCCGGCCAGGGATCGGGTACTGAGAACGCTTGCCTTCCCCGCCCCCTCGAGGGTACGTTTTTGTTTGCTTTTTCCTCCGCTCCCCCGCGCAGGGCGACACACTAATGACTAAGCCGCCCCACCAGCAGTCGCACGTTGTTGCCGCCGTTGCCAGAGGGTAGTCCAAAAAAGACAGTGAAGGCGGCAGCTTGAGAAGTTTATGAAAGCATGTTCTTAATGGGAGTTACTGAAAAATCGTTAGCGTTTAACCGATCAAATAAAAATCATATGTAGAAAATGGCTTAGGAGAAAATAATTTTCGTGGTTAAACTGATTTTATTCTTGCAATTTTATGCTTCAGTTGGGTTGCAATTATTTTACATTAACGATTAAAATTTTAATACAATTTGGATTTCGGGTATTGCATTTTTTAAATAAATTTACTAAACAATTTCTTGCGATTGCCTTATTTTTTAAGAATTTTTGTTTAAAGATTCCGTCAACCTAATTTACCGACTTAAGGTAAAATTTACTTTTCTTTTCTTTTTTAAATTTTACAAATTTTTGAATTTTATTTCCATATAAATGTTTTTAGTTTCAAAATCAAAAAAGATTCAAAAGTTTTTGCGTGCGTTTTTGAGTTGTTTTTTCTTCTGCCAGTTGAAATAGGAATCGCGTCCTCGGCCTTTAACTTTGTGCTAACCTCCACAAGAAAGGAATAGAAGCCGTTGGAGGAAACTGCCGATGCTAAACGACGGCGCGCTCCATGCATTCGTTTCCGACCGGCCGGCCGTGAAAATGCATTGCCAATGTCGACGGGGCGACCGGGCCACTTTATCACTTGGCGGCGTCATCGTCATCTAGACCCCATTAAGCACGAGCACGGGGAGCTCTAAAACGTGGATATGGGTCGGTAGAGGGGACGAGTACCCCGTCGCCGACTGCGCCATTTGCATCTGGGTTGTCCTTTTTGTGGTGGCGAGTGTGTGTGCGAGTGTATTTGTCTTATTTCTTGGGTTTTCTGCTTTGTTGCACAAATTCCTGTCGGGTCGACGGTGGCTTTCTCAGGACTCCCGGACACCACGGTCAAGGACACGGCCGATGTGTGCCGACTGGGCTGGGATTTGGGCTAATGAATTGGTTGACCTTTGGCATAGATTTTTCGTTTAAGGATTTCGGGAAGTTTATACCTCCGTAGAGGAGCAGCTACCAGTGGCGGGGCCGTCGTGTTCATGGCGCCTTTCATATTTGCTGAGGACCTCGGAGACTGGGTTCGTGTCTATGGCATTGGCCTTTTCCGGCTCGTTCCGCGATTGGGCGGACATAACGGCGCAAAGGACGAGCATGGCCTCGTCGAGTTCTTTAAAGCCTTCCAGGAGGTTCTTTAGGCGGTTCTCGATGACCATAATGTGCTTTTTGGTGTCTTCAAATGCCACGGAATCGAATCCATCGGTTTCCGTTTCCGAGTTGGCCTCGGAGGGTTCGGTCTGGTAGTACAACTCCTCATTAAACGAATCCATACTTGAAATTTAGTCGTCTAATTTGGATTTTTTTGTGTTTTGTGTTTTTGGCTCTTTTAGATTTCTAAATTTGAAGTTCCCTTTAAACTCAATAAACTACAACTGAGCGGGGAATTTGTGGAGAGCGCCAAGTTTTTCCTGGCACTGCCTACTTGGTTAGTTGGATTGTCCCGGTTAATTGCAAACGGAAATGCTGGCCACGTTTTATTGATCTGCTGACGACGACGACCACGAAAATGTCAATCGATAATTAAAATTAATTTTCACCAGTCGCAAACTGCCCGTCTGTCCGTCTAGCCGTCTGTCTTTGTAGCCTAAAAATCTAGTTTGCCTCAGTCAGAGCCATGATAAATGGTGCCGAACACAAGTTAGCAGTACGCCAAAAGAGAAACGAGTTCTTCGGAGAGTCGGCCGGCGATCGCCTGCGGGGCCTTGGGGAGCGTGTCGTATTTCAATTAGACCAAAGTCGTCCTCAGCTGCAATTAGCAACAAAGTATCTGCCAATGTATGTTTTCTGCTATTATCATTTAAATTTATGGCCCTGTACACATTTATTTGTTGCTCTCTCGACTCGTTCCCGGCAGCCCGGATCGCCTGCATTACGATTATGGCCTGCATTGGTAATTTGTTAGGCCGGCAGCGGGCGATGGCCGACGGCCGACGGCCGATAAAAATTCAAGTGGCCAAGGCTTCGAACATTCAGTGAAAATTAACTAGGGACAAATTGTTGGCCAAAGCGGACCACTGAACGCTTAACGGCCTCTCACAGCTGGGGACGCTCTTCGAACGCCCCACGATTGGCGATCGGCGCTCCAAAGCAACAACGCGAAACACATGTCTCCCGGGCCGGGCGCTTAAATTATTGGCTTACATAATATTTGTGGGGTATTCGTGGGGCAGGCTACAATTTGTTTTGCTTTACTAACGTTAATTTGAATTTCAAATGCCGTTGACCAGGTCGACCAATTCATTGGAGTCCATAAATTTTCACTCGCTGTTCGCATAGAAATTATCCCGAACAGAGACTAAAGAAATGCATTTGTTCCTTGGGTTGATCCCGCTTGTCAATGTCAAGGATTGGTAAAATTATTAATTTTTCTGAAGCGAATTTTAAATTGAGATGCATTGGCCGGCGAAGATTGATTAAAGTAAAGTTGGGCTAGGTATTTTGAGATTGCGATGCTGCTGTCTAGAAATCACAAATAAGATAAGGGAGGAGAGTCGTCTTCGTTATAACAGTCGTTTAAGATTGAAGAGAAAAATGCCCGTATTATAAGTTTAATTAAGTTATGTAATTCTCTGTCTGATCCCTGAAAGCACACAAACCAATCCCCTGAAATAATTGAAATGTGCTTAAGTAAAAAATTCTTTAGCGGTTTAAATAATCTAATATTGAATTTGAGTAACTCATTGGCTTCATTTTATAAGCCAGCAATATCACGGGCTTCACCAGAAAGTCCTCCGAAGATTCTTAACAAATATATAAATATGAAATGCTGATTTTCCTCTGGCTAAGGAGATTTGCGTATATTTTTACGTATTTCTTGAAATCGTTGGCTTTTGAAATCTAACATATAAAAACCTCAAAGAGCCTCGATTCGATAGATATCTATAATAATTCTTTTAAAGGATCAGATCATATGAGATTTGTTTTGGATTTGGTATCAAAAAAGTTCCATTAATTGGCTTCCCCCTGTTTCATGTTTCCACAGAGTTTAATCAGCGACTTTTTGTTGCTTGTCCCACTCGAAAATGGTCATCTATTTGCTTGCTTAATTACTGAGAGAAGGGAAATGCGAGGGGACTGGCAGGTGGATTCATGCATCAATGCCCATTTGGTCTTTTCATATTCCAGACATTCAATGGGTGCGAATGCTGGCAGTTCGGCAAACTTGTGTCTATGGGTTTTGCATTGGCTGTCAGCTCATCGCATCGGCTGATGGATGATTTGCCGACGACTGGGCCCCAATAACAGCTACCGACCAGCGAACTCGGCTGGGGGGAGCTCGTCCGTCAACGTCAGCCGTTTGGGGGGCCATTGATTTGCGTCCTCAACATGCAATGTGGGAATTTGTTAAACGAAGTGCACTTTCAAGTGCAGTCATTTATCGATATTAATTACAAAACAGCCGGATTGACATCCCACCCATCGGGCTTCCTATACAGAAAGGAAGCAAGTCTGACTTTTGGAAGTGCAGTAGAAGCTCTTGAGAATCTAGCAATAAATAAAGACTTAATTAGAGAAATATTATTTATGTTGTATTCCAGTGTATTTATACAGTGGGTGATCAGATGTAATTTTAATTTAAGAATTAGATTTTTATTCAAATACCGTTAACTGAGAAATAATTTGTTTATGTTATATAATGTCTTAAATGGCTTACTCGAGATTAATAGAATACTTATTCATCTACAGTACAAGCCCAGTTTTTCCTCGTAGAAGCTGAATTTTGGACGCTTGGTGTGGTGGGAAGTTGATCTTAATTTTAGTTTTACTTTATTTTTCTTAATTGTATTGGTGTCATGGATCTTTTTACATGTTCTTTAAACTATATAGCCATAAGCATTTTAAGAACTAAAAAATATAAGATATGTAATATTTTCCAGTTAATTAGCAGAGAAGAACATACGATTAAAGGTGCGAACAATTTTTGTAATCCTGAAGAAAAGCATCATTACAATTTTATCTGAAAATATTAGGGATGCGTCTGTCTTAAGACGGACAGATTCATAAAGCGCTTTCGGACAGAGCAAATAGGATAAAGTTTTCAGAATTTATAGATTTTGTTGTACCGAATCAGTTGCTTCTTGATAATAAAACTGAAGATCCTTAATAAAAAGCAGTTAAAAGTAAATAAATAAAAATAAGTTGAAACAAAGATATTGTAGGAATGCACTGTTTATTAGGATTTCAGTGCCTTTTTCGAGTTTATGGGAAGTCCTTGATTTTTAATTTGCTATTGAAACGCACATGAGGGAAACCACAGAATCCATTTAAAAAATGACCATTCATTTGGGCCAAATGGCCGCAACTGCAGGCAATTTGATTTAAAAATGCAAATGGTGGGCTGGCCGCCTGATGCATTGTCCGGTTGCATTCAATGCGACGACAGGCACACACCGTCGAAAGTTTGTCGGCCCCACATTAAAAATCGGCAATCGTCGGTGCGGTTGAGTGGCTGACAACGTCAGCCGTTAGTGGGGGCTCCTTTCTCCGATCCTGCCACTTGCACCTGCCGGGCAGCCCACTTCATTAGGCACTTGTGGACGGACGGACAGAGGCAGGGAGGGATGTGAAGCCAGCAATACAAAAGGCTCGTCATACAAAAAGCCACCAGAGAGCGGGAGTGGGAGCGGGAGCGGGAGCGGGAGACTGGGAGTTGTTCACACAAAGGACATGCAGTTTGGTGCACGTCATTGCCGGAGTTTTGTGCGCCGCTGGCAATGTTGCATTTTCGTCCGAGTTGCAGGGTAGCCAGGCTCTGGGCCGGCCTGTTGCGTCCCCGGGATTTTGGATGGCCAACCCTGTGTGTGTGTACATCATTTTGTTCTGCTCTGCCCTTCGCTAGGCTTTATTTTAAACTGAAATGTTTGCATTTTTTATGCTTACGTATTGTGCACTTTACATATATCCGGCTGCACATGCCTGTACACATATATATATATATATATATATATATATATATTTATGCCTATATAAAAATACTGTGCACATATCCAGGCGTCTGCCGCACTCGCTCGGACTCGCTCTAGGGACTCGTATGCTCTCCGTCCCACTTGCTGGGACGGATCGATAACTGCAAAATTTAAAATGCATTTTTTATTGTCATTGTTGGCATTTTATTTTGTTTACTGGCACATACGGGCAGATACATAGATACAGTTGCGGATGCTGGCAGTGGCTTATCGCATGAGGCGCCCAAAGGCGAGAGGCAAGGAGCAGGTAGCATTTTGTGGAGAGTGCATTTTTATTTGATGTAATTTAATTCAATCAACATCAACTGCCACTAACAATGCCTGGCATTTCGAAGGGTATTGTGGACACATTCAAGGATCACTCCGCCATCCAAAATGGAAGAATCCAAATGTTAAAATTCGTGGAAATTGCCGCAAAAGCCATAGATGTGGCGGAAATCCAATTCACATATAACTCTTCTTAAATATATTATAATAGAGTTCTATAGAGTTTTTTTGCAGAATAGACATCAATAGAGATTATTTTTTTTAGGTCCCATAAAGTTCGGTATTCCCAAAGAATAGATTTATATTTATTTATAGACCGAGGAATTTATGGTAATAAAATCAAGATATTGCCTTTATCAGGCACTTTTTCACTTATTTTTCTGCTTTGTTAATAAGATGGCTGCCAGCTTTGGTGATCAACTTTTTCGCCTTTAGTTTTTTTTTTATTATTAAATTTAATATTAGTATTGTACTAAATTTTTAATAACGATTTTTTTCCCAGCCGACTCTTGGATAAAGGTTTTCTTAAATCTTCGTTTGCTTTCCTTGGCAAAGAATCGTCCATTGCCATTCAAATAAAAAAAAATATCCTTGATTTATTTTCATCCCAGTAATCCCATTTGCGACGAGAGTGCGGGCAGAATTATCCATTAGCCCCATCAGATGGCAGTGAATTTGATTACCTGCCCAGCTCCTAACGAACAATTAATTGAATATATTGAAATGGTTTTTGAAAAGACCACGTTGCCCGCATTTTTTTCTGGATGGGGTAAAATTATCCGCCAAAGTCAGTGATGACAGGATTCAGTGGACAGACCGACCGCTCTATGTACCCCAAAGTAGAGGCCGATGGCGGCCTTATGTACATGCAGAGTTGCCCACCTATGTGTTGGCCTGGCCAGCACGCACTTTGGGCCCATGTGTCCATTAAGCCCAATGGTCAACAAAGCCCCAACTGCCTGGCGACCGAACCCTCCAACGTTCCCAACCCCATTGAAAAATGCGTTTTTATTGCATTGGGCGGTGTGTGTGCGTCTCTTTTGCACTTGGGCGGTTGGGATATGCGGACTGTATTAATGAAAAATTCGTACATCGAATTCATCATTAAAAGAAAACCCCCGAAAAAAATAAAAGCCCGCGAAAGCGCTTTTTTAAGGGTTGCAAAAAACATTCCCAAAATATTCGTACATACGAAAATCAATTTTGATTACATTTTTTTTCGAAGCAGCGTATATACATACGTGTACACATATGTATGTACGAGTATATGTAGATGAATTTTTGTCGTGAGGGGTTTTTTTTGGTGCAATTAATGCCGAAAAGTTGTGGATACTGAAAGAGGAAAATGCCAAAAAATAAAATTAAAAATTTTCAATACATTGCTTGAGATCTTTCTGGTGTCCTTACCGCCATCCTTGGCCAATGACAGAGCCCTTTAGTGGATAATAACTCATTTCATTATGCTCATTTTTTGTGCTCCTGTCGAACGCTCTCATCCCTCGGAGTTTTAAATTAAATGCATTATCGGTGGGAATAAAATATAAATTGAAAGCAATTACAATATCTGCATTGAGGGCGACAAAATGTAAATTATATATTTATTGAATTTACTGTGGTAAATAGCAAACACATAAATAGCGATAATTTCTGGGCAATCGAATATTTATGTATTTATATTCCGGCTTAACGGCAGACACATAGAATTAAACTGTATGGAATTACCGTTATTTATAACAACGGATGCGTGCAGAATTAAACCTAACTGAATTTAGTTTACGGTTATATTTAGCTGCGCATTTCATGTCAAATCCCATTTACTATCTTATTTTTTCTAATCCCATAGTTCGAATTACGGGAACGTTTAATAGTCCTTTTTCGCTTTGACCAAAAGGTTGCCAGGTAGGCTTATTGCTGACCGCGTTTCGAGACCAATACAAACACCAAAAAAAGAAAGCCTGAAATTCTACACAAAATTAATTACTCTAAAGTACATAAAAACTATAAAGGCCCAGCTTATTGGGCTTAAAAAAGCGCACATAAGCATAACAATAAATGAATTTTATTTAATAGTCTGTTATGTATTTAAATAAAGTCCTGACCGTAGGATGGCGTACGCACAATATCCCAAATAAAATCGAGAAAAACATCACAGCAGCAACAAAACCAACAAGAGTACAGAAAACATGGAAAATAATATGGGCCGGGCGGGGTTGGCATTCAGATTGCCGGCTGGGCGTTGGAGTTTTCTGTTGGGATGATTGTGGTTGGCGGGCTGCGATATCCATGTTTATATATCGGACAATATATATGCACACATATACGCGATATACTAAAAAAAATAATTGAGCTATAATTTCTTTTTTATGGAAAGCATATCTGAATAGCTGAAAGAGCCGAAAAGCGCCTGAGCGTCCTTCGCCAGGCAAATCACGTACAGCGAAAACGAGTGCGGCCTTAAAATGTCATGTACGATTATATTTGAAGGATAAGAAATTTAAGGAAAGTAAGAATATAAACAGAGTTCATCGCTTCGGATTAGATGGGAATGATACACTTCAGAAATAACTAAATTTTACCTGTTTCCTAACAAATATAAAGTTTGGGCGACTCCTTTCGTCAATACTTCCTTTTGCTGAGCTGAGAATGAAGAGCAAATATAGAAGGATGAAGATTATTTAGGTCACTTTGGTAATCATTGAGCCACCAGTATGCTTAATGTTAAAATATCCCCTTTCCTCTCTTCGGACTGCTAAGATCATGTTAAAATGTGCCAGTTCTAGCTAATCAGTATTCTTAGCTGACCTTTATTTATATAAATGAATTGAATCAGAACTCTATTTATTTATCTTTCTTAAGAACTTTTCTATAAAGATGTAATAATTAAACCAGAAACAGCGCAAAAAACAATTAGAAGGTTGCCAAAATTGGCAATGAAACAAGGGAATATATAATGATCGTACGATCTTTGTCATGATATTTTCTGTGCTAAATAAGGTTAACAGCCTTGATTGAACATAAGGTACTGCTGGTAGGATAGATCTTAAAGTTATCGAATAGATCAAAATATTTGGGAACCATCAAAATGAAATATTAATCTCCTTACTGGTTGGTTAGCATAAAGAGAGCTCTGTCCAGAGTCGAGCGTCTCTGGGAGTCAATGGAGCGAGCTCAGTGCGGTTTATCTTTAGTTTTAATATATTTTTCGATTCAATTGTGAATGATGAGGAAAATAATATGTACTCTTTGCAGTGCGTCTAAAAAAGGATTGCAAAAAACTGCAACGAATTGCAAAGCTGCCGCAGACCTGCTCGCTGCCACATGCCACTTGCCTGCTCCACGTGCCTTTCCATTAAATGATGCTTTTGTTGTTGCTGTGGGTGGCAATGAGTTGTGCCCTTCCATTAATTTCGGGCTCCCAATGCTGTCGCCGTCGACTTCAACGCCGCTGCTGCTGCTGATAATGTTGCTGTCGATGATGATGCCGGCGACGGCAGCAGCGTCGACGTTGCGGGAACAACATAAAATAAAATAATCGAAAAAATTAACATAGTAAAAAAGTCCAACAAAATTCAATCGCCATGCCAGCGGCCTCGGCCCGCCCAACGCCCTCCCGAAACTTACAGTTGTTGCTGTTGTTGTCGGTTGTTGTTGCTGCCGCTGCTGTTGTATTAATAGGGCTGCTAATTATTGAGGAGGCTGCCGGACACGCAACTCTCCCACTTCTCGCATATTGCCGGCGCTCTCATAATGAGTTTTTTCTCGCCAGGACGACGACAAACATGGGAAAAAATGAAAAACAAAAAAACCGACGACTTTCTCATTTAACTGATGATGATGCTGTGTGGCTGTGGGTGTTGCATGATTGCATGCATCAAATGATGCGGGCTGGCAAATTCAGTTTCGAAAATGCTTTGTCAACAGCAGCACACATTCAAAATTTTCGGTTTAGTCGCATAAGTTTTATTTTTTCTATCGTAACCAACGTCGATTCAGTTTCGCCCAGCACTTGTCAAACTCTCCACATGTTGCATTTGACCACCAAACAAACTCGGCTGCTTAGATGAGCGCGGCACACCGCAGCGCGCCAAAATGGAGCGGCGTCGTGGATCAAGTGAGTTGAGGGCACAACAAACAAAATCACCCATACGCAGTGTGGGGCGAAGTTTCTATTGCCGGAATTAGCGGCCTTCCCACCGTATTGCTGTCAATGTGCGTGTGTGTGCGAGTGTGTGTGAATGTGCGTTTTGTGTGATTTATGCAAATGCATCCCTAAGCCCCCGGCCCTGGTTTTGCTGCAGTCGCTGCAGCCGCCCCAACCCGCCCATTCTCTATTACTCTATTCTGGTGCGCTGACGCCGTCGGTGTTTGTTGTTGGCGCTGCTATTTTGTGGTTTTGTGGGCCTTTGTTGTTGGTGTTGTCGGTGGTGGTGTCGCAACTACTTAGCTGCACGCCCGACGCGACGGCGGCAGCTGATTAACAAAATTAGTTTAGAAAACTCCGCTCTCGCGTTCGAAACAAACAAAAATTGTTCGGTTTTTCGGCAAACAAATTTTCCATTGGAAATTGAAAAAAATTGCCTCCCCATGCAAAAAATGAAATGAATAAATGTTTGAAAACGAATTAAAATTATTTCGCGAACGAAGTTTTTGAAAATGTGGAACTGTTCCGGTTTTCCTGGCATTACAATTGCGGCAATTAATTTTCCGCGAATCCGACTTAGGGCATCGTGAGGAGAAGAGATTTTCATCTATAATTTTACTTCAATGCAATTGAAATATGGGCCTACAAAATTCCAAAAACTACTTATTTTTAGGTAAAACATGAAAAAAAAACAATTTTAATTGCAAGTGATAAGTGAGACTAAAATAATCTTGGGATCGGCTAACGAATAAATTATAAATTTGAATTGAACTGATTTTTTAAAAGCAATTTAAATATGTATTTGTGTTTAGTTAAATAAAGTCGAGATGGAGTTAAGGAAACTATTGTGTATTTCTAAATAGGTAACAAATTAAATATCTAACTAATGATTTATCGAAATAATAAACGCAGAGTGAAGTGGAATTGATTCTGCCACAGCATACAATTTTTAATTTTTTAATTTAAGTCTGAATGATTGATAGATGTTAATTTGAGAAACACATATAAATCCTATTTGGAATTTTAAACAGGTCTCTTTATTTTTATGAGCAATTCATTTTATTTATTATTGGTTATAAGGTTTTTAAGTTAGCCATGAAGGTATGAAATATTTTAGCTTCTTCCGCTTACATAAACTGTAATTATTAAAAGAAAAAAATTTAGCTTAATTTTTTTTTTTTCTTTGACCGATTAAAGTATTTATGACATCAAATAATTTTGATCTAATTGTAGAGCTCCAAAACATTACAAAGTTATTGTTAATTAAAAATTATACTTTTTATAATATTTATTTAGAAAACAAATTTGAATACAAATAAGAAATTTAAAAAATAGATGGGAAAAATACATTTTTAGTATATTCATGAGTACGTTCAGTGAGATTACAAAATGAATTACCCACTTGTGCAGTTTAAATGTTCCTAAGCTTGCTTCAGTTGCTGGAAAGCTTTAAATTCTGATTAGAAATTTCCTTCACTTCCTCGGGTGCCTTCAAATGGCGCGCGGAAGTTTGTCTGCTCTGGACATGGCGGGGGAGGGGGCCCTTTGTTTTTGGCCTATTTTGTGATCTATGTGTATATTTTTGCCAACAACCGAGAGTTTTTGGCGCGCGTTTCTGTGTCGCGCACGCTGCCCCAGCCGCCGCGGCCGGCAACGAGGGCGCTCCCCGTCCAGGACTCGTCTTGAATGAAAGTCAAAGTAAAAACGGCAACAGGATGGAAAAACCTAAACAAAACATAAAACGCGCGCCCGAAGACCGACTAGAAAACGAGCGGACAGCCGGCCAGACGGACGGACGGCCGGACAACCGGACCGGGGGCGCCGGAGAGCAGACAGCGAACGCAGCGAAAACTTTGATGAGGCACGACAAAAAAGAACCAAACCAAGGAAAACAAAACGGAAAGGCAACAAAAGGTGAACGGGCACACGAGAACAGCGCGCGAAAAGGTGGGAGGAGGCAGGAAAGGGAAAAACAACATGCGAGTTTATTCCTGTCGCCGGCACAAAAAGGCCAAGAAATTCGACAGCGACGCTCGCGCTCGGAAAATGCAACTCTGCTGCCATGCGTGCGTGTGTGGTGGGTGGGAGCAGAAGGCGTGTGGGTGGGTGGAAGGCCGGCTCTTCTGCCGGGTTGAATGCACGCCAAGCGACAAAGACAAAGCGATGCCGGTGCCGGTGCGAAAGAGTCAGGCAGCTGAGCGAGCTGCATTCTCGCTCACCGCGCAAGTGCACTGCGGGCAGTCGCCACTCACACGGACGCCTGCACACATGCACAGACGGGGGGATGCTGCAGTTGTCTGTGAGCAAGGAGAGGGGGGGGGGGGGTTGCGGGTGTGTGTGCGTGTGCGTGTGGCGCGGGGGTGTACAGGTGCATGCATTCATTTATTTATTTATTTCGATTCATTTCCGCTTTTGTGTGCACCCTAAATGAAAACTCATTTCCCTTTGATGTTCCTGCGCGCATACACCCAACCCACCGATTCCCACGCAGACAACACAACCGCAGAGAGAATGGACGACAGAGAGAGGAAGAGGGAAAGAGAGAGAGAAAGATAGCGCGAGGTGCGGGGAGAGCGAGTGAGAACGACGAGTTTTGGTCTTTCGCCTTCGGGCGACTCTACGAACCGGCGATAATGAAAAAACCCATAATGCATCCCAGTGACATAAGGCCCGAAAATTAAGCAACAACAAAAACAACCGCCCCCAGCCGAAAACAATGTAAAAATGCAGTTACATATGTTAAATACATGAAAATGTTCACCCGAGTACCGTTATTTACTGCCCATGCGAAATGGCTTATCTCAAGCTCCCCGTCAGCCGATGTCGCCCTGCATTCTGTACATATGTATACCGTTATGCATTTGTGCATATGCACATATGCATTTTTGTATGTACTCATCAAGGTGTATCGGTCAGCGGTTTCGCGACCGAGGTTCCCATAGGAACAGGGGTATCCAAAATGTTTTATTTCATGCTTCCTACTTTCCTATAAAATTAAAAGCAATTTCCCTCCCCAAATCCTAAGGGACTCATTACGTCACGATGATAATGGCGGCGGTGGGGGAGGAGGGCTTAAATTAATTTACTCTTAAGGAAGGGAGGGAGGGAGTTGCCGTAGCCCCAAAGCGGTGAAGGCTGAACGGAATCGGTTTTGACTTGATCGCTTGTCTGCCCAACCGTCCATTTGTCCAAACATGAGTATCTCCTGCAATCCCCAACTAAGTTTAATAGGAAAGCTGAGAATATTTTAAATAGCCAACCCGAATAGAGCAATACCTTCAAATGGGTCCAGTAACTAACGGTGAAAGTAAAACAGAGGATACGGCTGACTGCAACTTATAAGAAAGCCAGTTGACGAAAGCATCTGCAAGTTTGGTTTTAATTACAAACTACCCTTTGTCCTAAAAATAAACCCGCTCTTGTGTTTTTTATCGCTATGAATATTATTATTTTAATTTCAAAGTCAAATTTTTATAAAGCATCTTTTATTTCTTTATAACCCTCTGTGATTTTGTTTTCTTGTAAATATTGTATTTAATTTGAAAGGCTAATTTATTTTGAATTATTTTTACTTAAAATACCTCGAAAAAAATAACATAAGAACTACTTTCTAGAATTAATTTGCACCTAATTAATTATTGGAATTTTATTGGTCAAATTAGCGGATTAGTGGGTAAGATTCGCAGCAAGAAGAAAACAATTAACACAAATCCAAAACAAAAATACAAAACCGGCTTTCGTTATGAAAACAAAACCGGCAAGGAAGCCTCCCGCCCCCACCGCCTGGCCCGCGTACAAGCCAACGCAACAGCAGCAAAATTCGCGAGCATAGATAACGGCGAATAACCGGCTCCCGGGGGTGGGCAAATAAAACAAAGTCGTTTAATAACAAAGAAAACGAAAACAAAACATCGCAGTGGCAAATCAATGAAAGCCAAGCGCAGTCAACGGCGACAGCAAGCGCCGATAAGATAAGGCGGCAAGTAAAAGTAACGGGACAGTAAAGTAGGCCCCGCTGTTGGAGTCTTTTGAGTTACTCGGGGAGGGGGAAGGAATCCAAGTTGTTCTTAACCTATACCACGCTGGGCGGGAGAGCAAAACAAATCGGGTAATCGCATAATTAAAAAGTCGAGTCTTTTTTTTTTGAATGCCGAGGCCAAAAGGTAATCGCACCAGGCGAGCGCGGCGGCGGCAGCGGCAGCGGCAGCGCCAAATGCCAATGCACGCCAGCAATAACACAACAGCCGATTTCCACACACACTTGAGGGCATGCGTGTGTGTGTGTCGTACAGTCAGCGGCGGGCTGACTAACTGAAGAGCGCTCTTTGTTGTGTATACGCCATGTGTGTGAGTGTGTGGTTTTTTTCTATTTTTGCGAATTTTAGCGAGAGCAGCCAACCGACCGACCGGCTGGCTGGCGGCTCCATGGAAAGAGAGCAAGTTAGCTAAGCAGCCGCTCCGCTCTCTGCCGCCGGACCCCCCCACCGCATGGGGCTGTCTATTCGCGTGTGTTTTGGCGCCTTGTGAGTCTTGTTGTTCTAAGCGGCGTTGCCGAGTTTCACTTGAATGAAGTTCGAAAATATGCAAATAGAAATCAACAAACATATGACAGTGAGGAGGCTGCGGCCTCCTCTCCGCTTTTATTCCAATAAAGTTCCCGGCAACGCGGGTTCCCTCAAGGCCGCGTCAGCTGCTGGGCTGGAAGGGCCCCGCTCATTTGGGCGTTCGTCTGACTGCCCCCCATAAATTGACCTCGCTATGGCATCCAGAATCTGATTAAGGATCTCACTGATTACCCCCACGGACTCCGGGGAAGGCTCCCAGTCCATGGCGCAGAGCGTCGTGTTGCTCGTAGAAGTGGGGCAGAGCGTCTCCAAGCTCTCGCTTTCCCCGACGGGCAGCGCATCGTCCTCCTGCCAGTTGAGGACGCCCTCCAGCATCAGCTGTTCCATGCAGTCGTAGTTGCCGGGCACGCTTAGGCAAAAGTTGAAGGGCCCGCTGCGCTTGCGGGAAGAGGCGATCAGCGAGTCGATCTTCTCGTGCCGGCTGAGGATGCCCAGGAGCTTGTAGCGGGTCTCGGCGAACTTCAGCTGGATGCATTTCTCGTTGCGTTGGGCCCAGTCGATGTTCTGGGGCAGGAAGTTGGGGGTCCGCTTATAGAGGTTGTGAATCAGGGCCAGGGCCTTGCCTCGGGGCATGTAAATGATCCGGGAGATCCAGGGCTGGTGGCGGTTCTTTAAAACGGAGCTTTTCATGTTGCCCCCAACAAATTTCTCAATTTTTCACTGGTATGTCAGAAATTTTGAAGTTCTACTCACAATTTGTTTGTTTTGCCCCACCACTCACACGTCCGTGCAAAATACGAACTCGTTTTTTTTTTCTTGAGTCCACCCAACGAACCTTCACCATGAATCCCACGGACATAGTCGACCGAGCCGTCAACCACTGCAACAAGATCGAGAGCTCCCTTGAGGGCTGCCTGCAGGTCCTCCAGAAGATCTGCGTTCCCCGGCCAGTGCCCTTCGAGGATGGACATGGCCGCCCTAAGGTCCTCTGCGGCAAGCGCAGCTTCACGATCTGCCAGGGCCACAGCAATGCCTTCCTCGGCCAGGATGCCCCGGTGAGCGAGGCCGATGTCAAGGCTGACGCGACCCTGCTGTTCAAGAGCTGCAAGCTTAAGTCCGAGGGCATCCTTGAGCGCCAGCGTCGCATTATCGAGATGTCGGTTGCAGCAAAGTCCAAGCTTCTCGCTGAGCGCATCTGTGCGGACGAAGGGGAGATCAACGACGAGGAAGTGGGCACCGAAGATCGCGACACCGAAGAGGACGACGGCGGGAGACCCCCCAGTAACTAAGATTTCCCCTTGCAGTTCCATTCAGAAGTATTATCTAAATTTGTGTGCCTCAAAGTCGCGGAAAATACGAATGGGGGTTCGACTTTTCATAGGGAACATACAAGACTTTAAAGACACTGCACAGCCTGGGAATTCCTGGATTGATTGTTTTTCGATCTTTCTTAAGAGTTCGCTATTTTGTAAAATTGAAAAGTTTATTAAATAAGAAAATATACACATTTAATCTGAAATATCTCAGGACCCATGACAACAGCTTAGATAAATATTTTTGGCTAGATAAGGGATTTCTTCAAATCTATTAAAATTTAAAATAATCGTTTGTATTCTGAGTTATTTGTTTTTTGAAATCTTTTTATTCACTTTAAAGCGGATCAGAAATATATAAAATTCAATGACTGGACTGCTCAGGAGCTTACTCTAGAAGATAATTTCAGGGCCTTTTTCTATGGTATGTCCCAATTTACATAAATCCGTTCTACTGTAGGCAGTTTTCATTGCAACAAAATTCCCAAACTTTTTTAGCCCAGGATTCTTTGGGGCTCCTTGGCACTTCGTTTTTTTGAACATTCTTGTATTCTTTTAATTCGGCAGAGCAACGTGGAAATTTAACGCCGATTTAAAAGGCCCATCGGCACATGAGTTACCCAATTCTAAACTCTTCCTATTCCCAAAGCGTAACACTTTCACGCTTTGCCTTGTGGTTGTGTGGCGGAAGGAAGGCGACGGCGGTGGGAGCTGCCAGACAGGCGGGCGGGGTGCATTCGCCAGACCTGTCACAACTTCACATACGCACACACACACAGACACAATCACAGTTTGTGTATCTGTTGGTAACCCTTTGCCGTCAGCCGGTAGTCAGCGCCACCGCCACCACCGCCGACGCCAAGCGAAGGCACGCGAGCAAACTTACGCCAGCGCCGGCAGAGACGCGTGCATGGGCAGCAGAAGCAGCCTGTCGACTGCATGTGAGTCGCGCGACAAGCACGCACAGCCGTCACACACACACACACACACTAGGGGCCATACATAGCAG
>JBAMCP010000470.1:0-50797 GCA_037075105.1 Lissocephala sabroskyi | reverse complement strand
AGCGAGCTTGGCAGGTTGGCCAAAAGACCCAATCTAAGGCCATAACTTAAAAGCAGATTATCATCGTTTTATATAACGAGTATTGTCTGTGTATTTGTTAAGGAAATATTTTAAAGTTCTTAAGTCTTTAAAGTCGATGTAGCCCTCGTTTTAAGTCCCCACCAAAGCTCTCTATGAAGATCATAAGAAAAAGAGTGGCATCAATTGCCTGTGTATTTTCAAGAAATACAAATTTAATGTTCCTTAATCTTTAACTTTGGAAGGCTTGTAGCCCTGGGTCACCACAATTTCCATTTCTGAGGGAATATTTAAAGTTCTTTAATCCTTAAAATTTTGAAAGCTTGTAGCTCTCGTTTCTGGACCCAAACCAAGCTCTCTTTAAAGATCATAAGGGAGAAATCGGCATTGCCACAGGCCTGAATTGGGAAGGAATATTTTTAAGTTCCTTAGTCTTTAGCTTAGAAAAGCTTGCAGCCCTCGTTTCGGATCCCGTCCAAACTCTCTTAGAGGATCAGAACGGAAAGAGCGCCCTGAATTCCCTGTGCATTTTCAAGGAAAATATTTCAAAGATCTTTATTCTTTAATATTTGAGAAGCCTGCAGCCCTGGTTTCTTTTCCCCACCCAAGCTCTCTTTGAGGATCATAACGGCAAGAGCGGCACCAGCGAGAACGGCCTGTTGGGGGCGCCAGTGGGCAGTTGTTTTTTGCGTTCTCTTTTATTTGCCGGCAAAGAGAGCAAAAACAAACGGTACTTTCCGCCGCTAAGCAAAACTTTTTCAGTGCAAAAGTATCGGCAAGGGGGTGGGGGGGCGCTGTACAATTGTTGCTGTTTCCGGCAAACCAAGCGAGCAAGGGCAGCGGCGGCGGCGGCATAGGAAATGCTTGACATGTCGCCTTCCCCTCCCCCGCCCCCTGGGAAGCTTTTACAAAAATGAAATGGTTTTTTTCTTGTTTAATTATTTACTTCTGGTTCTGCTTTCGTCTTTTATGTATTTATTTTTCCCGTTTTATTTCGAAAATTTTAGCTATGCGCCCCCGCCAAATTGTTTGCCCTTGAACTGGGAGCCCTGGCATCCCCCCGACCCCCTCCCCAGCTAGAATTCTTCGTTGTATTTGCAGCGAAAAAAATGTCAAAAATTGCAGACACCATAAAATTAATAACATTCATAAATTTGCCAATTTTATTTAACACAATTAACGTCGTCTCCCATCGCTTGTTGTTGTTGTTTTTCGCCGGTCTGGCATCTCCGCGAGTCATTGACTTTTTGGCTCTCGAAATAAATTGAGAAATTTTCTTATTAGATTTATGGCCACCAAGCTGCCGAAAGGGGAATTTTGACCCAACCGACCCGCCAAATCGATAATAAATCGACTATCGATTGTAATTTCATTTGTGGTCCACAGAACAACAACAGAAAAAAAAAACAAGCTCTAAATTTATTTACCCTTTTATTCAATTTGGTAAAACAAACAGGGTTCCTTGAATCTTTAGAGCATTATAGAAAATGCTATGAAAGATATATAATCCTAAATTTAATTTAAATACCTTTGGAGAGAAATGAAATCCTGAAATCTTCTGATCTTGAGGCATTATTCAATCCAGCTGAAAGAGTATTTAAAATGAATTCCTAGTTCCCTTACAGGGTGTTTCCAATTCGTTGGATGCTTGTTTTTATAGGCAGTCCAACTATTTGTTTATTTTATTGAATGGATTTTAATTTGCAGGCCAAATTTCCATACCAGTGGCCCTTAAAATGCCGGCCATTCCCATTTTTCATGGGTCAGAATTATTTGGGAATTTATGCCTGCCGTATTTGTCACGCTCTGCCCCCCACCTCCTCCCCTTGGCTTTCGGCATACAGGGTGCTCCGTGGAGTGGGCCGGCAAACACTTGGAACTTATCATAAATACATCTCGGCAAATGTCGCGCTCGACTTGACCCAGAAAAACATTTCATTTGCATATTTCAAAGCAACCAAAAAAAATAAACTATATAGAATGGAAAGGGGAGGGGGTGGGGGGGGAGAGCTGTAGCTCTCCGTCAGAGGCTGGCAAATATTTCCCCCGGTCTTTGCCAAAAACAACAACGAAATACACGAAATTCCAAACTGACGGAAAAGCAAGCGCACAGATATTTCAACACCCCCCACCCCCCGCCGTCCCTCAGCTATTGCCATCTCTTTCACTCACTCTTCCCGAGGCTCAATGACATGTGCTGTCCGTGTGCCAAGAACTGGATGCCCAAAGTGAAAACTGTGAAGCTTTAAGTGAAAATAAATATCAGACCGGCTGGCTGGGGTTCAGCGCACTTTCAAAAAAGAAATCAACAAAATCAGAAGTCTCCCTACCGCGAGAGAGTGGGATTCTTGGAACCACCGAGTGTGTGTGTGTGTGTGCACAACAGATGCCAAAGATATCAGGCCCAACGACTCAGCGATTTGCGTGTAAAGATTAATTTCTTTATTCCCGTTGAGCACGCGCAGCCAGCTGAGCAAATAGCCCACTTGGAACACCCTGTATGCGTGTGTGTAGGTGGCGCGTGCCAAGCATCGTTCCCCCCCTCCCTTCCCGCCAACGCCACTTGAGTCTGTTGCTTCGACAGCCCTCGTCTCTCACACTCTCCTCCCCCCTCTCCCTCAACAACAGTGCTGCATTTTGAGTTAGTTTTCAGTTTGTCTTGCTGTCTCGCTCACTCTCTCGTTCAGGTTTGCTGGGCCCGTTAGCGCGCCCACTGTTTGTTTTTCTCTGCTTGTTTGCTGCTGGGTGTGCCTGTGTGTGTGTGTGTGCGTTCGTGCTTGTGGTTAGACTTTAATTTACTAGCCATCAAGTGCACATTTGTAATTGGAACATTTCCAACAACCAGCAGCCGGCTCGTCTCGCCACTCGACTTGCTCTCTTCTTCTTCTATCTCTTGCTCTTTTGCCTTTGGTCTCTTTTTGCTCTCTTTGTCGAATCAGTCAGGCCTGTGGGGCGGCTAATTGGTACTCAAGGATGCTATTCGATTGTGAGGGCCAAAGGATACAAAGTCAAAGCTGTCTCCCGGCTCAATGGAGACTGAACTTAGCCCAATTGATGGGTAGCACTGGCCGACTTTGATGAAGAGCCAGCGACAAAAACTGACACACCGGGGAGGCCACAGCTCAGCTGGTCAGATAATGAATATCTTTAAATAACGGTAGCACTACTGATGGGTAGCACTGGCAAGCCCTTCGAGTTGAAGTCAGCAACAAACTAAGAAGGCCACAGCCGGGTTCAGGACTAGATATCTTGAGATAATGGTGGAAGGGAGTTCAACTGATGGGCAGCACTGGCAAAGCGCTTCGAGTTGCGGCTGATGGAAACTTTGAAGAGCCAGCAACAAAAACTGACACACTGGGAAGGCCACCACCGGTTTGGTTGATAAGGGTAGAAATTTAGCCCAACTGATGAGCAGCACTGGCAACTTTGAAGAACCAGCGACAAACCGAGAAGCTCAACAAAAACGGACACACTGGGAAGGCCTCAGCTCAGCCTCAGCTCATACCTTGAGATAAGGGCAGAAATTTGGCCCATCAAATGGGCAGCACTGGCCCAGCGACAAACCAAGAAGCTCAACAAAAACTGACACTCGAAAGGCCACAGTTGGGGCGGTCCTTTGGGGAGGAAGTGCAGCTGTTTGGTCGGCTGGCCCTGACGTTAAAATTGCATAAATGGCCTTTCAAAAAAAAAAAGGAAACTTTGCCCTGGTCAATTCCAGCAGAGCCTGGCAGGGGGAGGATTTCTGTTTGGGCGACTTTCCTGGGCATAATTAAAAACTAGGTCGAGTGTATTCCAGCCCACATGACCAATGCGGCGGCTGGTGGCGGAATTAATTGATTGCTGGGCCATTTGATGGATGGAATTCGAGTTGACTTGGCGCCTAACCAGATTCGTCCTTTCTTTGCAGTAATTCGCGCCACAGCCCCACCAATCCCACCATCAGCCATCACCACATCCTCTGAGCCGGCGTCATGGTGATAAGCAAGCCTGAAACGATTTCCACAGCGGCCAATGGAGCAGCAGCAGGAGGAGCGACTGCGGCCGCGGCAGTGGCAGCGGGCGGGGTGGACGCGGCTGGGAACAGCCTGGCGCATCCTTCGGGCATACCCCAGGATCAAATAGACAATATTATGAGTGGCATAGCCAACACCGGTGATGTCAAAATGAACAATCACCGCAAGAAACTGCGGCAGAGGTGAGTTCACCTAAACCCCCCCCAAAAAAAAAGAATATCCTTGATTTATTGGTTTTTTGTTTACAGATTCGATATTATTAAGAAATTAGGTCAAGGCACTTATGGTAAAGTGCAATTAGGTATTAATAAGGAAACCGGCCAGGAGGTGGCCATCAAAACGATCAGGAAATGCAAAATCGAAGCGGAAGCGGACTTGGTGCGCATCCGCCGAGAGGTCCAGATCATGAGCTCTGTCCAGCATCCCAATATCATACACATCTATGAAGGCAAGACTCCTGCATTACCAGCAGTTTAAAGCTTATTTTAATCTTCCTTTACTCCTTCTTAGTCTTTGAGAACCGGGAGAAAATGGTGCTGGTGATGGAGTTCGCCGCTGGCGGTGAACTCTACGATTATCTGTCCGAGCGCAAGGTGCTCAGCGAGGAGGAGGCCCGCCGCATCTTCCGGCAAGTGGCCACGGCTGTTTACTATTGTCACAAGCACAAGATCTGCCATCGCGATCTCAAGCTCGAGAATATTCTCCTCGACGAGCAGGGCAACGCCAAAGTGAGTTTTTCCATTTTTTATTGCCTACTTTTCAGGGCTTCATTTGCTCATTTTTCTTGCAGATTGCGGACTTTGGTTTGTCGAATGTTTTTGATGATCAGCGGCTGCTGGGCACTTTCTGTGGCTCCCCGCTTTATGCCTCGCCGGAAATTGTCGAGGGCACTCCCTACCAAGGACCCGAAGTGGACTGCTGGTCCCTGGGCGTCCTGCTCTATACTCTAGTCTACGGTTCAATGCCCTTCGATGGCTCCAATTTCAAAAGACTCGTGAAGCAGATCAGCCAGGGCGACTACTATGAGCCCCGGAAGCCGTCCAGGGCCTCCACGCTCATCCGCGACATGCTGACTGTGTGCCCCCGCAAAAGGGCCACCATCGAGCAGATCTGCTCGCATTGGTGGGTCAATGAGAACGATAATGTTTCCTGCCTGGATCTGGCCGAGGATTTGGCCAACCAAACGCCCGTTCGGCTCGATGTTTTGCTCTCCCTAACCCCAGCAGCGGTGACAGCCGATCAGCTGGTTGTCCCATCGGCCGATGGCTCGCAAGGACCTGGCGGCAAGGCCGGCAACGAGCGTGTGACCCGCAGCCATTCAGTTGGCTCTATACGTGATATCGGACCGCCAAATACTGAGGCCGAGCGGCGTATCCTCGACATGGTGGCTGGTGAGTGTGAATTCCCCTCTGCCCTCCTTGGTGTCCTGCTTGGTAAAGTCCTGACTGGCCGTGATCCCACCCCGCAAACGAAATGTCCTTTTTCTATTCCAGCATTTGTATATAAAGTGCTCTTTGACTAACTGAAAGTGAACGTATTGTCCTGTGACCCTGCACTAACTACCGATCCGCTGTCCTTGTCCTTGGTCACTTTGCCATGCACACTCAAGTGTACTAAACAATTGTCAACTGCCCATTTAACCAGGCTCATTAAAACCTCACCCACCTTTTTCCCTTGTTCTGCTTTCTTTTGATTTAGCCGGTGGCGAAGCCGCCCTGATGCCCTCGCCCACCCGGACCATAACGCCGGCCCAGAGTCCTGTGCAAACGAAGCGGAAACTGCAGCCCACCGTCTCCACGGAAAACGCCGTCGGCACCACCGTCAAAAAGAAGGAAAAGCCGGCCAATAATTCTTTTGTGATCAGCGAAAATACAGCCCCCCTCACCGAGGAGTCGCCCATGGAAACGGAAGGCGCCATTGTCGAGGAGCCTCCGCCCACGCCGGCCACCAAGTTGGCCTCCAACTTCTCACAAAAGGACATGGCCCTGGTGGGCGATCTCTGCGAGCAGCTCATCCAGAACAATGGCAGCGACTCCCCAGCCGCCCCAGCGCCAGCAGCCGTGGCGCGTCAGGCCACGCGTGGCAAGCTGGACGCCGTGGCCGAGACGCCTGAGGAGAAGGACGCCACGAAGGTGATTAAAAAGTTCGTGAACAAGCACAAAACCGCTGATCTGGTCAACGCCATCAATGAGAATGCGGCCGGCAAGCCCACGGCCAGCCAGCCAGCTGCCCCAGCCGTGCCGGCCTTTGTGAGGAAGTGCAGTCTGCAGGACGAGTCCACGCTCAACAAGTTCAACACGGAGCGCCGCAAGTCGCGCATCCTGGAGACTGCCGAGAAGTTCCAGCAAATGACCCCCAGCGCGGCAGCCGCCAACTCGCCGGCCGCTCCTGCAGAGAAGCCCAAGAAGATGAGCATACCCGGCGTCAGCGTGGGCAGCTTCAAGAAGGAGTTCGAGCGCAAGGCTACCAATCCCCCGGCGGCCGCAGGACCCACACCCGGCGAGCGGCGGGCTATGGAACAGGTGGCGGCAGCGGCAGCTGCAGCCCAGGAGGCGGAGGCCTTGAACACGCCACCGCCCTCGCCGCCGGCCGAGATCGAGGCCAGCGACTCGAAGAACTCCGTGGCCTCGATCTCGTTGGACGAGGCGCGCCGGTCCATGGAGAACTCGATTGCCCTGTTGCTGCAGGCCCAGAACGAGTCGAACAAGGAGCTGGACCAGCTGTGCGCCCAGACCGAGACGATTGGGGTGAGCGAGCCGGGCAATGAGGCGGATCGCGAGCGTAAGTTGAAAAATGCCCGCGCCATCATTGGAAATGCCATTCAGCCCGGTAAGTCCTGCATCCTGGCATGCCCAAAATCTAGTTTATTAAGCCAACCAACCCGCACTGCGCTTCTGAGGTTACTACTAGCACTTCAATCATTTAGCATTTTTGGCATTTGGCACTTGGTTGACGGGCTCGCACACACACACACACACCCAAACACACCCGAATGCACAATCACACCAAGCCAAAGTCCAAGGTCGCCAGTTCAGCCACGAATTTAATTATCGGCAGTGAATTATCGTTGCCCCGGCCGATCAGATTCGCTCTGGCGAATATCGGTTGGCGAACGATAAATCGCTTTTTTAATTATCGCTCCGCCACGAATTAATCGAGTTACCGGCACTGAATTATCGTTGGCCTATTCGCTTTGGCAAACGAATAACGATCGATAAATCGTTGCTGCGCCACAAACTAATCGCTCTGGCGAATATCGGTTGGCAAACGAATAAATCGCTTTTCTAATCGTTTCGGTTAATTTGCATTGTGAAATTCGTATTGGCAGCGACTTGGAGCTGGCGGCCTGACTAAAAGCTTGTCCAGTTTATTGCGTCTTCTTAGCATTTAAAGTATTTCATTTTCAATGTGTTTGTAACCTTTTTGCAAGCCGAGAGTGCTGTATGGATTATATTTGGGCTTTTTTGGAATATAATCTGCTCACCACCGACTCCCGATTTCTTGTGTCCCCACGACAGTTTTTTTTCCACATTTCATTCACTCGCCTACCTCTGCTCTGGGTCCTGTGGGTGAGCAATTCTTGGTCCTTTTGCTTAATGTGCCCGCCTGCCCCCCTCACACACATGCGCTCTCTCATTCATTGATTCATCATCTTAATTTTAGTTATACGCAGGCCATCGCCATTTTATGGGATCGCTAACGGCCACGCCAATGGCAGCATAGGTGCGGGCGGGTCCAGTGCTCCCATGCGTGCCAAAAGTGGCAATTTCCTGGGCTATCTAACGGGGGCAACAAGCAGCAACAGCAGCAGCCAGCCAGCAGTAACCACGCCGCCACCACAGATGCCACCAGCCCCGCAATCGGCGCCGCCCATGCTGCTGATGCCGAGCGCCGTGGCAGCGGCCAAACAGACCATCCAACAGCGGCTCTTTCCCGGCGGCCTGCCGCAGTTCGACCTGCCCATACAAAAGCCAGCCACGCAGTTCACCTACCAACGTCCAGGCACTTGGCAGCCCCAGGCCACGTCCTACAGCACGGCCAGCATATTCCAGCCGCCCAGCCAGCCAAGCAGCCCGTTCAAGATGCTCCAGCAGCAATACCAAAACAAATGCCTGGAGCAGGAGGAACAGGAGACGACGAGAACCCCAAGCCGTCCGTTTAGCGCTGTGTTCAATTCGCGCACCAGACCATTTGCTCATAATCAAGCCCCAGACACAATCAATGCCACAAGAACCACAAGCAACACAACCAATGTCCACCACTTGCCTTGGCTCAAATGTAAGTCGTCGTCCTGGCTTGCCCTCTGCTCACCGTTAACCGTTCGTTACGTTGGTTCTTTGGTAGTCTCTCTCTCTCTCTCTTTCTCTCTCTCTCACTCGCTCTTTGTCTCATACACACCGCCTGCCCGCCCCCGCCCCGCCCCGCCCACTCGGCTTGGCTGTGCTGCTTTCCACCAACCAACGCTGCTTGTTGTTTGTTCTTCTTCGTTGTTGTTGTTCTCCTCGTTGTTGTTGTTTTGTTGCCGCCCCCCGCCCCCCTCGCATATCTTTCACTTTGTGTTTGTGTTGGCCGCCGCAACCTGCTTTTTGTTCCACTGCCTTTGGATCCTTTGAAGTTTCAAACTAAAATTTGATGTTCTCTCTTTTTTAGCTTCGCCGGGCGGAGATCCCAATGCCGTGAAGACCTCGACCGCCTCGATTACCCTCAAGTCGGCCACCTTGCCGCGCCGCAAGATCAACGCCAAGTCGGAGGTCCAGCTGGACATCAAGCCCAGGATCACAGAGCAGGCCCCCCAGCCGGCCATGCGCTTCACCACCGAAATGCAGCATCCTGTGCCCGATTTGCGCAGCGCCCCGCCCCGCGACGGCCCCTTGCCCTACAGCCCCGTCAAGACCACCCTGCCCAACCGGGCCACCAGCCTGGAGCCCAAGGAGCACATCATACCCATCCAGCGGCCGCCCCAGCATGTCTACGGACGCACAGCCTCCAACACCACCACACGGTGAGTTGAGGACTCTGAATTCTGGAATTTCTTTAACTCTCCTCGTCCTTGCAGTTCTGGTTCCTTGTCCAGGCAGTCGACAGTGGAATCCGAGTCGGATACGACGGCCACGAATCTGTCGCAGTCGACGGTGACAACGGCCGCCGCCGCCTCGCAGCCCATCAAGAAGAGTCCTCGCGAGTTCATCATCCCCATAGCGGTGGAGGGCGGCGGGTTTATTACCCCGCGGGAACGCAGCATTGAGCCCTCGGAATCGAGCCACACGACGGCCACCACGTCGAGTCGCTCGACCTTCAGCCGCCTGCGTCCTTCGCGTCGCATTAGGTAAAGGATTTTAATATTGAAAGGCATTTCGGAATGTTCATTTGGATTTCTTAAGCAGTTCATTGCTCAGCGAGGCCGGATTCGATGAGAGTTCGCCATTCCAAAAGATGCGCACGGCCTCCATAAACCGGGAGAGCGGCGGCGACGACGACGCCCGCTTCACCCCCCACAGGCTGAGGTGGGTGCCCCCCCCTCATTATCCTTGCTTGCAGTGGTTATTGAATGTTGTTGTTTTGCAGGAGTTCCCGGCCCGTGAAGAAAATCAGCCAGGACAATGATTCGCAAAGCTCTGGCGAGGAGGACGACGACGATGCCTTCGAAATACTCACAGCCGAGAAGCTTTTCTCCACGCTCCTCCAGAGGGTAAGACAGCCACTGACTCTAGCTCCTGGCGTGTGTTTTAATCCTTGTTTGGCAGGTGCGCGCCCTGACCGACCGGCTGAACGTCAACAGCGACCTCACCGCCGGATTCCCCTCCCATTCTAGTCGCCTGCTCACGGACATTTCCCGGCAGGCCCACCAGACGCCCTTCTGGAGCCAGGGCAGTCCTTTCGGCAGGTAAGCTAGACAGGATTTCCCTCTCTCCCCCGCCCCGCCATCTAACCAACTAACTGAGAAACTCGCTGCCCTTCTCCTCCCCCAAATTTATGCCTGACTAACCGAGCTTAGATCGCAGCTCAGTTATACCTTCAGCGAGACCGTTGAGAAGAAGCAAGTGTAAGTAATCCTGGCAGGATAATACACTCCGGAATACTCTTCTTTAGTTCACCCTTTTCCCCAGTCTTTCGTTTAAGTTTCCTTCAAATTTCTTATGCGTTTTCCTTTCTCCCCACAGCCGGCTGAGCAGCGCCAGCAATTCGGGAGGACTGGGCGCTCCTTGGCGCCACAGCATCTCGCGGGATCTGGGCAGCGATATGGAGTCGATGTTCTCGAGAACCGGGGCCACTCTGCCAAGAGGTGAATATCACAGATTAAAGAGTAAATATTTAGATCATTGAACCGAGGAAAGGCGCCCCGAAAATAAACACAAAACCGAATCGAAAATACCCTGAAAAAAAAAACAACCAGCAAAGTAAATAAGCAAATTTTCGACTTTAAATGTTCTTTTCACGTAGTAGTTAAATTCTTTTGATGTGTTTGCTAAACTACAACAACAATTACAAAAACAACAACAACAAAAATATACAAGTTACCAGAATCGAAAGCAAAGCCAACCGAAAAGTTTAGGAATCTTTTTACGAAAAATCTATTATAATTTCTTAAAAAATAACGTTTATAATTCCCCCCCAGCTGCTTTGTTTCCTCCACCCGATCTATATACTATATACCTGTCTATATCTTTGCTCGCTTTTTATCTCCCACTACAAGAAAACTAATCCCGACCTGCCGCTGATTTTTACCGATTTTCTCGAGAGCCTGGAGTTCTGTAATTTTTCCTTTCCGTATTTAATTTCCCTTCTTTTTTTGTTTAGCCCTTAAAAATGTTATGCAATTTTGCTTAAATGACGAACGATGTTGAGAGAAGTGAAGTGAAAAAGAAAAGCAAATAAATCGTATTCAAAGTTTTGAATATTTGCGCAGTTCATTTTTTTGTATAGCGGAAACGCATCAAGCAACCCTCGCCAGATAATCAATCACCCATTCAGGCAACATTTGGCAAATTAAATAAATCCCAAAAAAAATCTATATATAAAATGTAAAAATTCATTAAAAATTTACAAGTTCATGTTAATAAAAAGAAAATACCAAAAAAAATACCGAAAACCCCACACATAAAATATTGAAACGTTTAAGAATAATTTTCCGACATTTTCCAGCTAGGAAAAGCCTGTTTTCTCCCCCCAAAATGACAATAAAGCGACCGACAAATTTTGTTTTAGAAAAAGCGAAAAAAAAAAACAAAACAAACTTGTTTTTATTTTTTAATTTCTAAAAATCAATTGTTTTGCAACCAAAAGAGTTTTCCCCTGTAAAAAAAGGAAAACTCCGAAAAGCTCGAAAACTTAATTAAATCATTTTATTGTTGTACAGTTTTTTTGCAAATGGCCCCGCTAAAAAATTTGTTTTAGTTTTGAATCACAAAAAAAAAAATACCAAAAAGTTTAATTTTTTTTTACAAATTAAAAACGCGCTAACATTTGAGTTGAAATTTGTAATGTTCTTTGAATTAATTTGTGTTGTACAAAAGATTTTAAAATTAACACCACTAAGCACACACACACACATACACACGCTCACACACCAAAGCGCACCAGCCCTAAAAAAAATACCAAAAAAAATATCAAAAAATTTAAAGAGCTTTCTTTCGATGTAGTCTGTCCTATGCTGTGTATATTTGATCTTAACTTATAACTAAATTCGTATAATCCAATTTCCCCCCACCCACCACCGATCTAAGATTAAAACAAATTTCTGAGTTCTGGGCTGTTTTTGACAGAAAATTGTAAGCAAAAAAAAAATGGAGAAAAAAATGTACAAAAATTGTAAATATTTCTTTTTATAAAAATGCGTAACACAGGCTGTGGCAAAAATGTCCAAAACTTTGAATACGATAATTGTAAAATATTCAAGCTACTAATTTATTGCCATCTCACTCTCACTCACACCCATCAAGCGATCTTGCGTAACTCTCACCCCCCGAGCAGCCGCCATTTTGTCCTCGCGTCGTCTCATCAAGAAAATTTCATTATGTTTTTTTATTTTTTTTTTGGAGAAGTTTATTTATTTTTGCAATTGGCTTTTTGATCGGAGATTTCTTGTACTTATTTTGTTTCTCGTTGGCTTTTACAGTTGGTTTGACTTTAACCTCTACTACCACTACTACCACGCCCACGCCCACGTCCACGCCCACTGAAAAGCATGTTATAACAATTAACCAGAGTCCGTTCAATTCTATCACCACCACCACCAAAACCACCACAACCACCATCAGCCCGCCGCCGACGCCAAGGCTGGGCAGAGGCGGGGCCACGCCCACGGCCCTGCCACGGAGCACAGTGGGGCGCCGGGAGAAGAACCAGTGAAATGGGCGGCGAGTGGGTGTGGCGGTTGGTAAACTGAATTATTTTGATTTACCAATCGCAGGACTTGCACGGCATTTTTTGTGATCTTTTTTTTTAATTTTAAATTTTAATTGCCCGAGAGCAATAAATTAAGCAATATTTTTTATACAAGAAAAAACAAAGGAAAATTTGTTGAAACCAAAATAAATTTACATTTTTACCGCTTAGTCCTGCACGTGTGCTAATACCGTTATAACTCCCGTTTGTTTGCCGTTACTTAAGAGTTTTTGCAAGTTTTGTTTCGATGTGACGAAAAAACCAAAAAAACAAAAACACACAAAAAGTTCCTCAAAAACAACAGAAATTCCTCGAGTTCTTTTGGTTGCAAAAACAAGCGATTTTCCAGGTCCTCCAGCAAGGATAAGTAAGTGCCCCGGATCCACCAAGTAAGTTGGCCATTTTTCCAGCTTTTCCCCAGCCGCTCGCCCCTCACCCGATCGTGGGCCCTGCCAACTTAGCGAACTTTATTATTTGCCATTCACAGGGCCCAGCCGCGGCGTTGCCACTAAGGCCGCCGGCCACAGCACTGCCAACCCACCAGCAACCAGCAGCAGCATTGCCAACCCAGAATCAGCCGAGACCAACGCCAAAGCCAACGAAGAGCCGCTGGACCTGGCGGACTTGGACCTTTCGCGCTTGCGTCTGAGCAAAAAGGACCTGGAAACTTTGTCCAGCATCACGCCAGGATTGCCCAAGTGCTTCCAGGAGCAGCTGCTGGCCAAGCTGCCGCCCACCCAGGCCCGCAAGCTCTCGCGCACCCTCAGCGTCCAGAACAGCACCCCCGCCGCCCCGGCCAGCAAAGTCTACAAGCGCAGCCAGAGCGGCGGCCGCGGCTACCTGCCCGAGTCCACCTACGAGGATGCGCCGGGGACGAAAGTCAAGCCACTGCTCACCGATGCCCCCAAGACGACGGCCGCCAGCACGGCCATTTACAGGCGCAGCCTGAGCCGCTCCCGCCAGGACTATGAGTCGGCCATACCCGCGCCCAGCCAGGAGCGCACTAGCGGCGTGTCCTTGTGCCAGGCCAACCAGAGCGCCGACATCAGCGAGAAGTACAAATATTATTCGCCGTATTTGAGCAAATCGGCGGGCAAGGACGCGTCGGAGTTGGCAGGACCGCAAAAGCGTTATAGCGCTGGTTTGGGGCGTCCACCGAGTGGCTGCCTGTCGCCGCCACCGCCGCCGGGAGCGGCTCTGGGCGACGGCACCAGCTCGCTGCGTAGACGTTCCTCGCAGCGCCGAATCTCACGCTTTCTGCGGCCCGACTTCTTCGACGAGCCGCCGGCCGAGGCCAGCGAGCGGGAGCGGCGGCCCCGAGAGTCTCAAAGTGTCCTACGGGAGATCCGCGAAAAGTCCTGCGATCGGGAGGCGGATCTGCGCCAGCGCAAGCACAGCCTGCCAAATGCCGAAGAGGCCGAGCCCAAAGGCCCGCGGCATGCCCGCAACAAGAGCCTGGAAGGACTCGGCGACCAGCCGCCGCCTCCGCCGACGGTTGATTCGAACTCCCAGAAGCTCAACAAGCGGCGCAGCCTGTCCCGGCCCAGGGAGCTGGAGGAGGAGCTCGACAAACACGAGCTGGCCGACAAGATCCTCCAGGAGCTGCAGCTGCTCTCCGCCGTACGCACTCAGCACGAAAAGGACACCAAAGAGCTCACCACCAGCGAGAAGACTGAGGAATCTTTTACGGAAAAAACCTCCACCATCAAGAAGGTCAAGAGTTCAAAGGCCAAGGACAAGAGCGAGGACTCAGGAGCCACCACCACCACGCTGGTGCGCAAGGTCAAGAAGGTGGTGAAGAAGACGGCGGAGGTCAGCTTGGAGCCGCAGGCAGCAGCGCCCAAGGAAACCAAACTAAAGCGACCCAAGTCCTACCCCATGAAGGACCTGGCGGGGCTCAGTCTCAAGCCCGGCGAGCTGCCGGTGGCCCCGCCCAGCAAATTGCCCACGGCCGAGGGGGAGAGCCGCCTGATCCGCCCCAAAAGCTACCCGGCCACCACGAAGCTGGCCACGCCCAAGGACCTGAGGAAGGTGACCCGCAGCGGCATTGCCATAGCCGAGGCCGCGGCCAAGTCCTCCAGCACTTCCAGGCAGTCCACCTCCGAGGAGAAGTCGCTGTCCGCCACGCCCACGGCCCAGACCGAGAAGGAGAATTCTTCGTCCAGCGACTCCCGGCCAACGATCAAGAAGATTGTGAAGGTTTCCAAGAAATCCAAGCTGGTGCCGCCCACGCCACTGACGCCGACAGCCACGCCGGCCGAGAGCTCCAAGGAGTCGAGTCCGGTGATCAAGAGCAAGGAAAAGTCGCCGGAGAAGAAGCCCAGCAAAGGACTTCTGTACGCCATTGGCCAGAAGTTCGAGAAGCTGCGGGACTCAGCGCTAAGCAAGGACAAGAAGTCCTCCAGCCTAAACACCAGCAGCTCCGGCGGGGCTGGTTTGGTGTGCGGAATGAAGCAATCCTCGCCCGAGCAGCAATCGCCGGAGCGGCCCAGCCAACTCCGCAAGAAGGCAGAGAAATCCTTGGAGGCGAAGGTGAGCCAGCCCGATCCTCTGAAGCGCTCTCGCTTCGACACCATGCTGAGGTCCTTGCGCGAACGCTCTGTGCCGCGGGCCCAGCCCACCCAGAACGGCAAGCAGCAGGACCTGCGCCTCAAGCGGGCAGCCAGCGTAGAGGATCTGCACGTGGGCACCACCGCCGGCAAGCCCAGCAACTCCGGGCTCTTTGGCCTGGGCGGCCTCTTCCGCCGCTTCGACCGGGAGGCCGGGGACCAGCGGCGCATGCGCAGCACCCGATCCACCAGCAACATTGAGCGGCAGGTGCGCGAGGAGACGCCCACCTCGCCCATCTACCAGAACGTGGCCAAGCCAGGCAAAGAGGAGAACTGCAACTGCGAGTCCGCCTGCCCGGACTGCATACAAAACCAAAGCCTGCCCGGCAAGGATCCAGCAGCCATTAAAGAGAAGCGCAAGGGTCTCATGCTGGATCTGGGCAAAATGGAGCCCCCGGTGGCCACCAGTTACCGCGGCTCCCAGACCAATCCGGCCCTGATCAATGGCAATGGACTGTACTCGAATCTGCCGCCGTATCCGGGCGGCAGCTCCAGCCAGCAGTCCATGGACAACATGGCCAACAACAACAACAACACGAGCAACACCAACAACAACTCGGCCACCCCCGCAGCCCCGGAGATCAACCGCAACAACCCGCTGACCCCCGCGGACTATTCCTCCCAGGACGACTGCGCCTCGACCTCCACCTTCCTGTCGCCCACGGAAGAACCGGAGCTTTATTTCGACAACTGGTCCATCTGCTCCGAGGACAATTACATGCTGCATGCCACGCCCTCGCCCACAGTATCACGCCTGTCGCGAGCCTCGCAAATGTCCTCGCCCACGACCAGCGATCCCAACGAGAGCGTCATCGACCGCATCAAGCGGCGCAGCTTCTACAGCCGCTTCAACGAGCAGAAGCCGCGGCGCACCAGCAGCATTGTGGGTCCTGCGGCGGTAAGGGACTACTACCGCGAGCAGAGGGCTCGCAAGTCCTCGGAAACGCCGCGGGCTGCCTCGCCGGATATCAACCAGCAGTTCTTCCGGCCCCTCAAGCTCAGCCCGGTGGGCACGGAGCTCAAGCCGCCGGTCTACCGCTCGGCCTTGGACTACACCAGCTCCTCGTCGGCCTCGAGCAAGCCGCGCAAAAGCCTCAGCGACATACGCAGCACCACCTCCCCATCCTTCCTGAGCAGGCGCTACGGCAGCTCCTCCATGGACCACCAGGACTACACGGTGCCCTTGCGCTACAAAAGCTCCTCCAGCTCCTCCCAGAGCCCCAGCAACGGGGCCGTGGGCGGCGGCGGCTACTACAACACTTACAATCCCAAGCGCAGGTCCTCGTACACGCTGAATGGTTCCCTGGCCTCGGGCAGTGGCGGGGCCAGCGGTGGAGCAACTGGCGCCATTGACAGCTATGCCACTTTGGGCCGCCGGTCCATACGGCCGTATGACCAGCGCACCATGTCCTTGATGGAGCCGGCCAGCTCGGGCACGGCGGGTGGCGGCTATCACAGGCGGGAGGGACGCGCCCCCGTCAGGGACTACACCTCCAGCATCTCAAGGTGAGTCCTGTCATCCACACAAGGAGTCCTTTTTAATGGCTTTTCCGCAGGTCGAGTTCCCGTTACCGCACTTCGTCGGCCACGCGCAGCCCCACAAACATTTGATGTACAACCCCGCAGAATGGATTCTGTATCTTCTGCTATTACTCGAAACGGAAAAAGGCCGCGGCCTCGGCCTCGTCGTCCACGTCGGCCTCGTCCTGGCGCAGCAGCAGCCACAGCGGTGGCTCCAAGAAGCTGCAGGAGTGCCCGCAACTCCAGGCCGAGAATAAATTCTAGATGGCAGCACCGATTTCTCCCTTAGTGGTAAAGAATTTTGATATTTTTTTATAGACGAATAGCATTGCTTGTAGGATGGACATCCCCCCCTCCCCCAGATCTAGTTAGGTAGGATTGTTTCGGCGGGATATACGATTTTCAAATGATTGTGCCTTGGTTCCTTCGGCGGTTTTAGATTCGTAGCCTTAGCGTAAAGTTGATTTATTCATAAGAGGAAGTGTTGTTTGAATGCGAGAAAGGATATTGTGAGAATGAAATATTTTCTATATTTACTATTTTTGTGAGCGTAATTTTAGAGAGATAAATGCGTTGGAATTTTTTCAATAATTTCGCAGCCCAGAACTGAATAATCAAAAAAAAAAGAAGGTATCCTTTCCGTTTGCCAATTGTCTATTGATGTTATTGCCAAATAATAGAAAATAGGATAATAAATTGCAAGCGTGTAGAGAAAAAAAAACAATTCACAGTCGATAAACTTCGACTGTGTGCCCTGTACCAGTTAATAAAAAGGAATTGCAAACGATTTTAATCTTAGTATAAACAAATTACGGTCTTTTTTTTATTTATTGTTTATTGGGTCCTTAAAATCCATAAAATGGGCATTTAATCCAAGCCCCCGGCAGTTGGTTACTTTTCCCAGCACTGGCGCCATCTAGTGACAAACGGCCGAAACTCAAATTATGAAAAATCGCAGGCCCCAAAAATTCTCGCAAATTACCAGGCGAACAGAAATCAGCAGAAGGTCGAAAATTTAAAAATTTTCAAAAGCCAATATCTCGAAAACTAAAAGAGATAGAGCGAAAGGGAAATATGTTTTGGAAAGGGGAGGGAGTTAACTTTCACGATATGGGCTTATTTGGTTTCATTTACGGCTAACTTAAGAGTTATAAAAAAAGACGAAAAAAAGCCAAAGGACAAAAATTTTGGAATTGAAAATGTCCTTAGTTGAAGTTTAAGGACCCGCAGAGTCGTTTGAGACTATCCTTTTTAAAATCGGTCCAGCGGTTGCTGAGATATAAGCGTTTGAAAATTTGGCTTACAGAAAATCCAAACACGTGGCGCCTCTACTGGCGCCATCTACCGTAGACGATCGTTGTGCTTGCTGGAGTTTCAGCAGTTGACTGATAGATGGCGCCAAACGCCAGATTACTGCAAATTAAAACCCATCAAAGCTAATTTGAGATCCGATTAGACTTGCGGTTAGGACTTTCCAAGTTCCCACGTTTTCCCAGAACTATTACAAACGACTGGTACGGGGCTTAAGAAAACCCCAAAGCGAATTTAAATAGTAGAATTTGTAGAAAGTTTAAAGTTCAAATTGTAGAGAATGAAACGATAGAGCGTGTGTTCTTTTTTAAGTACAACATAAGCGAAAAAAACTAAACATTAAGCGTTTAAAACAGAAATTAAAACGACCATCGATCACTAGAATCCACTCAGCTCTGCTTCTGCAACTTGTACGTGGGCATAAAGGGAATACAATGGGTCCACTTCCAGCTCCTAATGGCATCCATGCCCCAGGGAAAGTCATAGTCCGTGGCTGTGCCGTCGTTGACGTTGTCGTCGCCCAGAGGCATCTCGTTGGCCCACTCGATGAGGCCACGCTCGGCCGGCGTGCCTAGAAATAAAATCCCAAAGTCAATGAGCCAATCCGAATCCTGTCCTGCGGGCTCACCTGGTATAATGTTGTCCAGCAGGCAGCCGAGCAGGCCGCCCACCAAAATCGTAGTGCCCAGCAGCACGGACAGGGTGGAGTCCACGGTCTCATTGCCCGTGTTGATGGCTCCGGGATGCTGTTGCATCCAAGGGCACAGGACCATGGGGAAGAATATGGACAGGCCCAGAATGTAGAGGTTGCGGGCGGAGCGCAGGTCCACGTACTGCAGCGTGGACAGCCCGAAGGCAATAATCATGCCGAACATCACGCAGAAGATGCCTCCAACCACCGAATCGGGGATCAGGATGAACACGGCCCCGAACTTGCCAATGACGCCCTGGAGCAGCATGATGAAGGCCGCCCACTGGATGACCCGCCGGGAGCCAATCTGCGGACAGATTCATTAATTGGGTTCTTGGTTGAGGTGTCGGTAGACTCACCTTGGTCACGCCAATGGCGCCCACGTTCTCGCCGAAGGTGTTGGTGCCATTGCCGGCGCCCCACAGGCCCGCCAGGACCGTGCCCAGGCCCTCGGTGCCAATGCCGCGGTTAATGGCATGGAGAGGCGGCGACTGGGCCCCGGACATTTGGGAGACGGTGGGATAGTAGCTCAAGGACTCGACTGTGCAGGCCAAGACGCCGGCCAGCATGCCCAGGACCCCGGACAGGGTGACCGAGGGCAGGCCGAACTGGCCAGGATACGGCACATAGAACCACTTGGCGCTGGTCAGGACATTGAGGCGCACATCCGTGCGGGAGGGATGGCCCTCCTCGAAGACACCGGTGGCCGTCAGGATGCCGCACAGGCCCCACATAATGATAATGGTCAACAGGACGGGAAACAAGCGGAACAACTGGAACTGGCGCACCTCCAGGCCGTGGCCCTTTCGATAGCCGACCACAGGCACCGAAACGTCCGACATGATTTACGAGAAGAGCGTCAGCATGCCGGTGGTCCTGGAAAGGCAGAAATCTTTAGTTGAAAGGTTTAAAGGGCAAAGGATCTTTAGGCTTACCCCACTGCAATGCCCCAGTGCTTGGAGGCCGTGTCGGCCGCATGCTCGAAGAGCGTGAGGCCCACCAAGGACACCGTGGGCACGATGGTCAGCGGGGTCACATACTTCAGGATCTTGCCCACCAGCCCGGTGTAGCCCAGGACCACCTGGACGCTGGCTGAGACGGCAATGGCCCCTGACAGCTCGCGCATGCGAATCTGCCATAATTCCTGGCGCTCGCCTTCCTCCATGGCGTCTAGGACCTCCTGGGCCGGGCACTTCCACTGCGGCAGCGCCAAGATGGCCAGCGTGGGCACCAGGAAGGATATAGTGCCGCCCTGGACAATCGGCAGCCGCACGCCCCACGTGGCCTGAATGTAGGTCACAATGCCGGTGACAAAGATCATCGTGGAGATGATGATGCCCCGGTTGGGATCCTCGTCGGACATGCAAAGCGCCGGGGTGAGGATAAAAGGAATCGAGACAATGGCCCCAATCATGGTCAGGTAGTGCTGGAAGGCCAGGAAGATGCTCAGGTACCAGGGAGGATTATCATTGATGGCATATAAAAGTTGGGGTTTGGATTTTTCCTTGGCCGCGGGTTCCTCCGGGTGGCTGTGGTTGTTCAGCTTGGCCGGCTCGTTAGCCTACCGGGATGGGAGAGAAATATAATCATCTCGATTTATTATGGTAATTCCCTTTATTTATTTATGCTAATCGCGGTTCCCAGGAAAACTGAACCGAAAACTCCAACGCTAGACGGGCAAATCGTGGAAATTACTAAGTACATTTTTTTTTGCTTTATTGATTGCAATTATAATTTAATACCCGAATTAATTTGCACAAATTAAGCGGAAAGGTATTCTACGAAGGGGGCGGGGGGGAAGGGGGTGCATCGCTCGGTGCTGGCAATGCTGCGTTGACTAATTGAGCGTGAGTATCAGAGAATCAGTCCCCCCACCCCCTTTTTTGTTGTGCTGCAATTTTAATTAAGTAATAAATTATTTTCTATAAAACCGACGACACGGCGGAGTCTATAAATCAGTAAGATCGCCCCGAGCATAACACCCGAGGGGGTGGGGGTTGGACCCCAAAGAATGTGATAAGTGGCGTTGGTCTGTCGACGAGTCAGCGCCAACTAATTGACAGGGAAGATTCCCTTTCTAATTGCCCAGGCAGGCCCTTCAATTAAGAAACCACCGTTAATTCTTCGCCCCACACGACGAGCGTGCGGCTGCCAAAAGAATCACACAAAAATATATAAAACAGCGATAACAATCAGTCCAAAGAACGAGAGCCCAAGAGAACAATTAAAGGCAATTAGATAAATAAAGAGATTTCGATTCGAAAACGGTTACATAAACAAAATAAAGCAGAAAATAAAGCACAAAAATTGCGCACAAAATCGCGAAGCAAAAGGAAGACGCCGATTGGCAGAGAATTTACCGTTTCGTCCCCGGCGACTGTAACACTTCTCAGCTCCATGCCTGCTGCTGTGTGGGCGTTTGTTGTTTTACTGCAGGAACCGTTAGCCGCGTGGGAATTTCGGTCTGCCGTTGGCCTCGCTGTAAACCGCACGCGTCGAGGGCTCGCGACTTAATGCCCGCAGGCCGAGCCGAACATCCAAAACGAACCCCAGCCGAGTGCAGTTGCCTCTGCTCGGCTTTAATTGGTCGGCTCGGCGGCGGGCGCACAGTTGCTCGCCCCACGCGGCTTCTTTCCGACTTCCCACTGACGAAATAACGTCGATCGTAAAGATTTATGGGGGGGCCCTGGCCAAAATAACGGGGCTGGCAATCAAATATCCAAGATGCTCCATCATTGGGGGATTTTCCAGCAGATAAGATCGCTGGACTGCTATGGAAGACATTAAGTTGGTTTTGTAATTTTTTATTTGTAAACTTTTAGCTAAATTTCTACACAATTTATTAAATTAATACACAATTCACGTCCATTTCGTCTCACTCGCAGGCAGCCAGGGTTGCCCTTGATAAATCTCTCTCATATCCTTTTGGGGTGGTGTACACATTTATAAAAAGTACGGTAGAATCGATGCCACTGGTCGCAGGATGCGTTTGGAGTTGGGGGGATTGATTAGTTTGATTTATTCTTTTAATTTTTAAGTAAAGCACACCAAGTTCATAAGTTGCAGTCTCTTGCTTACAAAATCATAACGGAGTTTGTGGTGAAAGAAAAAGGAATACATGCCGGACACTAGATCCTTGAGCAGATGACGCAGGTCTAGGCCGGCACTGAAGACGACAATGGCAACATTCAGGACAAATCCTCGTCCTTCTCGTGCCACATGCCGCTCTCGTTTTCGGTGTCGCTGCAGATGTCAAAGGACTCCTCGGGGGCCTCGCACAGGGCAGTCATGTGGGCGGCATCCACTGTGTTCTTCATATCCGAATACGTTTCCGACAGATTATCCGGGGGGGTGACCACATCGTCCTCGGAGGCCATGTTCAGGTCGGGCAAGAGCGACTCCTCGTCCTGGTTGTCCTTGTCTTTGGTGTTGCCGGCATCTCCCTCAGCCGCAGTGGCCACATCGATCGGCGGCAGGCTGACCACCGGGTTGAACGGCTCGTCCAAATCCTCCATGCCGCGCGGCGGCTTCAGCTTCGACAGCTCCTCGCGTAGGTGGCGGTAATGGCGACGCAACACCATCGAATTGAAGGATATTGTGCGGCTGGTGCGGTCAGTGAACTGCGGCTGGCTCAGCTCGGCAATCCAGCCCTCAATCTGCGCGCAGATCTCATTCCGCTTCATCCAGAAATGCTTCTGGATCACCTGCAAAAAACACAATCAATCACTAAACTCTCAAGGACATTCTGTGAGCCAACTTACATCTCGGAAGCAAGGATTCGGGTTACGTATCTGCTCCAGCATGGCCCAGCGCACGCAGGCCTGGTAAATGTTGCTGTTGTACTCGCGCGAGGCATTCGTGCCGCTGGGGGTGCCGCGGCTGCGCTCGAAGCCAGGCTCGTTGAAATAAGGCTCGGGGACCAGGATCAGGGACTGGATGGAGACCAGGACTTGGAGGAAGCTAGAGGTCTGGGCATTCCACTTCTCCTCGGGGCGGCCGTGCCAGGTGTTGAGGACCGAAAGACAGACCTTCCCGTCGTTGTACAAATTGGGATTGAAGCGCACCGAATGGCGGCCCGTGGTCTCCAGGTTGATCATCATCGGCAGGTTGGGATAGTCGGGAGGGAAGAAGACATCGAACTCGAAGCAGCCATTGGCGTAGGGAGTGTCCGCTGGCCCGGTGATGAGGACCTTCATGATGTCCAGGCGGTCGGTGTCGCAGCGCACAAACACGGAGCTGCTGAAGGACAAGGGCAGGCTGGTGGAGAGGGTGACAGCCTCCTGGGCCAGGCGCTTGACCCGCGAGGGGTGGTAGCGGTCGCCCGACAGGCGCACCATCTTCTCGAAATGATGGGAGACGGCGAACTTAATACTGTTGTTGTCGCCCTCGACGATGATGTCGTAGGTGTCGAACTGGCGCTTCTTCATCATCTCGATGTAGCGCTGCTCGAGGGATTTGGTCTGGGGCTGGCGGTCCGACTGGCTGCCGCCCTCATCCACCAGTTGGGGCATCAAAGCCTCCGACTCGGTGGTCTTCTGCACCAGCAGCGCCGTCTCCTGGATGTCGGGTATCAGCAAGGCCAAACCCTCATCCTCGCCGTCGTCTATGTTGAAGGTCAGCTGCTGGTTCTGGCCCTTGATGTTGGACTTCTTGTTCACCCTGCAAAGGAAACAGAATCCCAATTAGCTGGAGTCCTTTGGGCAACTCGGAGTACTCACTTCAAACGCTTGGCATAGGTGTCCACGCAGGTGCGCATGTTCTGCAGCAGCTCGGCTATGGGCGGGGCAAACTCGCCGCCCGGGTCCTGCGTGGGCTGCAGCAGGGACACCAGCTGCTTGCACTGGGACAAGGCCCGCAGCAGCTTGAGTATGGCACGGTACAGCGGAATGTGGCGGGTGATGTCCAGCACGGAATCATTGCGCAGATAGGAACTCAAGGCCGGGATCAGGCAGGACTGCTCCAGCAGCGACAAGAACAAGGGCGGCAGCTCCAGGCCCACCTCGCGGACATCGTGATAAGGCAAAAGGCCCTCGCCATGGAGATCGGTGGTCACACAGTCGCCGGGATTCACATAGCTGGACAGGACTTGGAGCAGGACGGTCACATGCTCCTCCTCGCTCTTCTGGCGCAGGAGAGCCTGCTCGACGTTCCAGGATTGAGTGGTGGAGCCAGTGCCGAAGCCTGTGCCCTTGGCCCAGTAGGTGTGGCTCTTGTCGTCGGAGGTGGTGGGCGTGGGCTCGTCGTTGGATTTTAAATTGGAGCCGCTGGCATTGGAGCCGCCGCGGCTGACAGCGGCCGCCTCGGCCTGGGTGAGGCCAATGCGGTTGTTGTGCGACTGATGCGAGAATATGGCCAGGCAGTTGAGCACCAGGTGCATGGCGCCCACCTCGATGACCAGGCGGCGCAGCATCACGCCGTCGTCGGTGGAGAGCGGCACGCTGTCCAGCAGCTGGCGGAACACCTCGAACGGCAGCGTGGGCAGCGACGGGGCCAGCGCCAAGCTATAAATGTCATCTAGAGGGAAAAACCAAATTAGTCCAGGAATCTATCAAGGATTTGTTTAGGGTTCCAACTTACTGCCCTCGCCGTCGCCGGTGACGCCCAGGACCAGACGTAGCAGGCACTGGGCCCGCTGCTTGTCGCGCAGCAGGACATCTGAATAGGCCGGCAGGCGCAGGAACAAACCAAAGGCCGCCAGCGAGTGCTGAGGCACTGAACTGACCGCTGCCGGCGGCTTCACTGTGGCCTCGCAAATCGGATCCTCGAGGTCCTCGTAGATCTCATCGTTGGGCTCTAACTTCACCCAGTCCGACAGGGGAGGACTCTTCTCCTTCTCGTTGATCACAGCGTTGGTCTTGCGGCCCGTGTTCTCCGGGTAGACCGTGGGCAAGTAATGAGCCAGCAAGGACAAGCCGCCGTTGCTGGAGAAGCGCTGCAGTGGCGAGGGCAGCGGCTCCAAGGAGGCGGCCTGGACTCGCTTGGCATAGCTAATTTCGCCGCCGCAGCAGCGGGTCTTGGGTGCCAAATCCAAGACCAAGCAAGGCGCGGACAGCGACTGATCGGCCAAATGCAAGGCGGACAGGACCTGGGAGATGGTGGCGTCGCCGGTCAACACAATGGCAGGATGGTCGGGAATGCTCAGCTGGCTGCCGTTCGAGGTGCTCGCGCTCTGCAGCAGGAACTCCTCCACGTTGAAGAGCTCTGGAAGCAGGGAGATGTGATTAATGGAGGAGCTAACTCAAGGATATTCGAGATGGACTTACTGCCCGGCTGGACGGCTGCTGTTTGGGTTTCCTTGTTGTTGTTGTTGGCGGCCGCCTGGTTCTTGGCCTCCTTGATGCGCTTGTCCTTGGCGGCCACGGCAGCGCCCACGGTCAGGATTTCCATGCTGGCCGCGTCGATGCTATTGAAGTTGATCTTGTTCAAAGCGCTCTTGGCCAACTCCTTGGGGTCGTGGACTTTGGCAGTCATCGGCTTGCCTGCTCCTGTGGACGAGGTGGAAGAAGAAGACGAAGAGGGGGCAGAAGACGCGGTCGTGTTGTTGGCTGTGCTCGAGTCGCCTGCTCGCTGATCTGTTGATTGTGTGTAGAGTAAATTACTATAAACTACAATTCGCAAGGGGCGTGGACGGGTTAGGGTCGCGGGTCACGGGTCACAGGTCAAAGTTCACCACGTTAGTAACAAAATCATAAACACAATCCAAACAAAAAACTCAATAAAACAAAACTCTACTCTACTCACCGGAAACACAGTTCTGCAGGATCTCCTGGCAGGTGGTGCTGGTGGTCACCTTGAACAGGATATGATGGGCGCTGCTGCGCTTGGCCGGATGATGATTGACCGCTGCCACTGGCAGGCTGGTGCTGATCCCGCAGTTGCCCCCACCCTGGGCAATCGTCGTGTTCATTATGGCGGACAAAGTGTCCCGCCGCTGGAGCGGCTGCTTGCTCCTCACGGACACCACAATGTGCTCGTTCTCCAGCAGCAGCTGGAGCACCAGCTGCCGGGTGAAGCCTGATATGGTGGGCCGGCTGGGGCTGGCCAGGCCGCGTGGCGGACGCGACACAATCACCCCAATCAGCAGGGAGGTGAGGGCTTCCTGATTGGCCGGATGGCAAGCCGTGACCCGCGTGAAGAAATTAATGGTGGCCCGTTCCAGGCGTATAAAGGACTGTTGGATGGTCAGCGACTTGGGGAACTCCACGGAGTGCGTGTGGCAGAGCAGCTGGAGCAGCGGCTTCCAGAAAATCGAACCCTGGTAGGTGCCCAGCCAGTCGCGCATGGGACCCTCGGCGCAGCATTCGGAGAAGAACTCCAGGACCTTGGGCACATTTGCCGAAGACAGCACCGGGGCCGCCTGGCTGGCGGAGGCTGCCTCGGCCGCGGCCTCCTCGGCCTTGTCGGTGTCGGTGAGGGAACTCTCATCGCCCAGGCCAGCCGCGGCGGCCTTGCTGGTGGTGGCAGTGGCCTCGGTCGAGGGCTCGGGATTGGGCGTCAGGAAGGAGCAGTATTCGTAGACCGCATGGGCCAGCAGCTTGGGCAGGCCGGAGTCGAGCATTTGGTAGACGGCCACGGGCGACTGGCAGGCCAAGGCCAAGGTCTTGAGGAAGCTGGGCTGCTCCATGAGCTGGGTGAGATTCTCGCTGCCCTCGCGGCGGAACCAGGCCGTGCCGGACTGGCCCTTGTTGTCGTCGGTCTGGCCGCGGCCGGAGGTGGGCAGATTCATGCCCAGCTTGCCGAGCAGCTCGTGGAACATCTCCGGTTTGATGTAGCACAAAGTGCAGATCAGGGAATCGAAGCTGATCTTGAGCGGCTCGTCGCTCTCCAGCAGGGAAACCCACTGGAAGCAGGCATCCAAGAAGCTGGCGTTGATCAGGTCCGGCAGGTTGGTCAGCTGCTGCTGCTCGTGCATGCGCCATAAAATTGAGGCAATGACCTTGACGAAGCCGCTCTGGGGATTGTTGCAGCGCGTCTGCTTGTTGAAGTTGCTGTTCAGCTTCATCACCCAATGCAGCAGGACGCGGATCTTGTCCTCCAGCTGCTCGGCCGAATCCCCCGGCGTGTTGGTCACCACCTCGTGGATCAAATCGCACACAGCATCGCTTGACAACTTGAACACTAAAATAAAACCACAAAAAGGTAAAACTCAGCCAGCGGCAAGGACTTCAACTACTCACCTTGGGGCGTGGTGTGCCACAGGAGCGTGATGAGCAGCTGCAGGCTGAGCTGGTGATTGTGGGAGCCAAGCTTGAGCAGAATGGTCTCCAGGTGCTGCTGGGCCAGGCTGGGTATCATGGGCATGATGTTGAGCAGCGAGCAGCAGGCCTCGAGGAAGCCCGGATAGGAGGCCGGGTAGGCGGCAATTAAATCGGACAACTTGCTGTCCGGCTGCAAGGCAGCCACATGGAAGCAGCGTGAAAGGATTCTCACCCAGCCTATGCTGGTCTTGGCGAAGACATCGTCCTCGGGCATCACGTCCAAGTCCAGGCTGGCTGACTGCATGGGCGTGGCGCATTCAAGCATCGTGCCAAAGGCGCCCTGGCCCCGGGAAATGGGCATGCGGTTGCCGAAGATCGTCTGGCCCAGGACGGCTATCTGGACGAGGCCCACGTTGCCGCAGTCCTTGGGCCGGTACAGGCGTATGACAATGCTGGTGGCCACCTCGGCCTTGGCCAGCTTGAGGCGTATGCAGGTCAGCCCGGTGGTGGCCATGGGCGGGCCCACGGGAATGGACCCCAAACCGTAGTCTCGGGAAAGCTCCAAAGCCACGGCCGAGGGGCAGGACACTAAGCTGGTGGTGTGGGGCACCAGCTGCACTTCCTTCAGCAGTATGGCCGTGGGCAGGGTGATGGTCAAGTCGACGTGAGTTTCATTCGGATAAAACATGTAACTCCAGGCCGGCGAGCGCGGGCGTCGGTGGGAGGCATTGGGATTGGAAATCAGCACCTCGGCGCTTTGGGCCGCATCGTTCTCCGAGACAATGTGAGAGAAGGGGGCAAAGTTTATCAGCCCGTCGTATTGGGCACTGCTGTTCCTGGGGGTTTGGGCCGAGTTGTTGGCTGTGCCGCCAGCGGCTGAACTGGCCTTCTTGCAGGCACTGGCCGCGCTCACCTGCTGGTTGACCTTCAGCCGAGTGTTGCGCGTCATGTGCTGCATAATCAGGGAAATCTGTAGAACAAAAGGAAGTGATTTAGAGAGACTGACAGAGGGGCAAATGGAGGACCTACCAGGCCGGGCTGCATGTTGATGAGGGTCTTGTTGAGACGCACTAAGTTGTTGCAGATGATTTGGATGCCGCCGAGTTGGGTGAAAATCTGCACGGCCTGCGTGACCTCCAGCACTTTGGAGATGTACCAGAGGAAAGGCTCCGACAGCTGCAGGCGCGGCAGGCTGGCATTCCGATGGATAGTGGCTGGAAGAAACACCCGAAATTAGTCAAAGGTTTCTCGCTATGAAGCCAACTTACTTTCTTCGAGGTACTGGCAAATGGGAGCCACCACCAGCCGCGGACTGGAGGCGCTTTCGCTGAGGGTAATCATCATGCTGAAGACGGCATCGGCCACGGTGTTCGGCTCGTCCAAAATCATGTGGGTCTTCATCGAGAAGAAGCAGTTGGAAGTCATCATGGTGAAGGCACTCGTCGAGCACTGGGACAGCGTGCTGAACAGCCGCTTCATCGTGGGGAATTGCCGCAGAACTGCCAGAAAAACACAGCAAAATAAGAAGATTTCCCGGCCAATGGCTTAAGGTTCCCAGCTTACCCCAATCGGCTATGCAGGGGACTTTGGGTCGAGGGCCCTCGGAGTTGAGTTGCTCGGCTTTGGTCTCGTCCGTTTGGCTTTGATTGGACAGCTCCTCCTCCTCGGGTATGGTGACCTCCTGCAAAACAACAAACCAAGTTTAAAACTTCAGTCTTTCCAAGAGCGAAAGAGACTTACGCTTGGCTGCCTGGGCATCTCGGTGAGGACCATGTGGGAGGAGAGTTTGAGGAGATTGACAATCAAGGAGCTGTCGCAGACCACGCCGTTCTGCTTAGTGGGATTCTCGGAGCCCAAGACATTGGCAAACAGATTGCTAAAGTTATTGGCGCCCGGATTGCCAGTCTCCGTGCCGCGCTGGCACTGCAGGCGCTCGCCATTCGAAATGTGGTTATAAACCAAGAAAGCTAGAAAGAGAGCCACAAATTAAAAAGGATTCAAAAGCAGTTGGTGGATTGAAACCTACAGACACTCTCGATGATCTTGAGGGCCACGTTGAGGTCGCCCTTGTCGTTGGGCATGAACTGGAGATCGCGCACGAGCTGGTTCTGGGCATCGATGGGGCCCTGCTGGTTGCTGATGGCCCCGCCGGGCTGCACCAGCTGCAGCACCACATGCAGCAGAATGTCCTTCAGCCGCCGCTTGCAGGGTATAATCCCCGCGCTGTTCTCGCTCTTGCTGTGCAGCCAACTCAGCAGCTCATGCAAATGCTTGCAGATGGTGGGACCCGCCTGCAAATCATCAATTTATAAACAAAACTCTTGGGGTTCTTTGTGGGCTACTCACGCAGCGGTTGGTGATTATGGAGGAGCTCATGCCGTAGCCGGAGAAGAAGCGGAGCAGCATTTTCTCGAAGTTCTCGTCGTTGATGATCACCTCGTTGATGCGCGTGCAGTCGGTGACTTCGTCGCCAATGGGCAGCGAGTTGCAGGCCAGCAGCAGGCACTGGAATCCTAGACACCAGGTCCTCAGCTTGATGTCAATGTGCCAGGCCAAGGCCAGCAGCAGGCCCTGGACGGCATGGGCCCCGAAGGGTATTTTCGGCACATCCGACTGGCTGATGCCCGTGGTGTAGGGACGCTCGGCCAGCTCGCAATTGAGGGTCAACCAAATCTGCAGGACCTGCTCCAAATGCACCCAAGTGTCTTCGTAGTGCAGGTCGGCCAAAATCGAGTCGAACACGTTCTTCAACATGACGAAGGTGTTGGTCACCTCGTACTCCGGGCCGGACCACAGCTTGGTGAGGTACTCGGGCCAGGCGGAGGCCTCGGGCTGCGAGGACACAAACTCGTTGGTCAGCACTTGCGGCAGGGACGAGTACATGTCCAGGGATGTGCGGTTGGTGAGGCGGCGCAGCTGCGTCTCCACATGCAAATCCAGGCCTGAATCGAGGCGCGAGTCCAGGGCTATGGAGATGGATTTGCAGAAGAAGCTGAAGGTGTTCTTGCAGAGGGCGTTGCTCTCCTTCTTGGTGACCGGCTTGGTGCGCTCGATCATGTCGATGTCGTTGAGCATCTCGTCCAGTTCCGTGTCGTCGCACTCGATCAGCGAGGGCAGGTAATTGTATTTCACGGCTGCAAGAGTGTCAAGTGAGATGAAATGGAGCGAACCCGGAATGGATACCCCAATGGGGTGGAGGGGTATGCTTAGGATCACCACAGCCTTGATAAAGGCTCAGAATAAACACAATGAAAGCACAGAAGGAAACGATAGGGAGCCCAAGACCTCACAAAGAACGCGTAAGGGTAAGCAAAAGCCATTAGGGTAAATGGGGTAAAGGGTATGGGAAACTCGGTAGACTTCCTCTGGGTAAATCAGCCAACTCGTCAATCGAAGGCAAAGTAGGAAACAAAGAAGATCTTAAGATCCTAAAGAAATCGAGCTGGAAAAAGTAAAATCCAATAGGGTAAATAAGGTAAGGGTCTAGGGTATAGGAAGGTAGCTCTTCTTCAACTAAGTCAGCCACCTCGCCAATTGAAAGCAATAAAGGAAACAAAGAAGATTTTAAGACCCTAAAGAAATTGAGTTCAAATAAGTAATATGCAATGGGGTAAATAAGGTAAGAGTCCAGGGTATAAAAACCTCGGTAACTTTTGTTGGACTAAATCGGCGCCAATGGCCAACTCGCCTATAGTAAGCTTAAAATGAAACAAAGATGATTTCAAGACCCTTAAGAAATCGAGCTGGAATAAGCGAAATCGAAAGGGTAAATAATGTAAAGGCTTAGGGTATAAGAAACTATTTAGCCTTCTTCGACTAAGCAACAACACAGGCGATTAGAAGAATCCAAAAGTGATCCTAAGACCCTAAAGCGATCAAACTTGAACAGATATAATCCAATAGGGTAATGGGTAAGGGGTATGGTTAAGGTTTTTGATATAGGAAACGATTAAGCACTCCTAGTAACCAGCAACAGTTGTGACCTCATAATGGAATCTTAAGTCGTCCCCAAAGACGGCTTTTCCCAAGGCTTAAACAGGAATATTAGAACAGTAAGCGGGAGGGGGGCGGGGGGTGTGTGCATCTCGCAGGATGGCAGTGATTTCGTGCCATGAAAGTTGAGAGTGGATGGTATTTACCCTCCTGGTAAAATTCACTGGCGGTGGGCATAAGCAGCTCCGCCTGGGCGTTCGCAGCGGACGCCGATGAGGAGGAGTAGGAAGAGGAAGAAGCTGTCGTCGTGCTGGACGAATTGGCTAAAACGAGAAAGGCTCGTTGTTGTTTTCAAACAACCAAGACAGCGAGACGGGTCAGGGGTAACAATCGAATTCAACTCCCCCGGCTAACCAACTTACAGGAATAATCCGGGAAGAGATCTCTGGTCTCCTGGACTATGGACTCCATAGTGCGTGGCGGTTCATTGGTGGGCGTGGCATCGTTATCCCGATACTGCTTATCCGCATCCAAAAGGTCCTAAAGCACAAATGTGAGTCCCTCGAATCCTTCAATTTGACGTGTTGACTTACCTGCAGCAGGCAGGTGATGGCATGGACAGCCCAAGGCTGCTGCTGGTCGTTCCACACGGCCAGGCGGATGAGCTGCTCCAATTGGGCGGTGGTGACAATCTTGCAGAGCCGCACGGCTGGACGGCAGGCGGCCACGAGCCGGGCAATCACCTTGCAGGTCAGCAAAAACTGATCCATATTGCAATCGAAGTCCATTTCAAGGAGCAAGGCAAACAGCCCGCGGATCACGACTTTAATGTTGTCCATGCGCAGGGCTTTGAGGCCTTTGTCGAAGTTGCTGTCGGCGCCATCCGCCGCAGTGCTGCCGCTGAACTCATGATGCTTGGGCGAGCTGCTGGACGAGGCGGTGGCCGATTTGGTGGACGTGCTGGACGAGGCGGCGGCCTGGTGAAGGCTCATGTTGGTGCTGGTGCTGGCGCCAGCGGCAGCTAGCGAGGTGCTGGGCATCAGGTTTATTTTGGTTGTATTGCCAGTGACAGTAATGATATTAGGATTGGCATTGGCTTGGGCGTTGACGACGCTGTTGCCTAAAGAGCCTGCAATGTTGATGCTGCTGGTTGGTTTGTTGCCGCCATTGACTTTGGGCTTACCACTCGACAGCTCCATAAAAATGCCCGGATGCTGTGGTGATTGATTGGTAAATTTATCTATTAACTGTTTGATTAAATTTGTTCCATTCGAGCTCACTTCATTCTGAATCATGTAGATCTTTTTGCCCCAGTCTGTGTAGGGTTGAGAGCCGTATTTGTTTTGCTGAATGATGCGCTTCTTGAAGCACCTCAACTGCTTGTTGCTGCCGCTGTTTGAGGGCCTCACCTTAGTGAAGTCGCTTTCGCAACTCATGAAATCCCACCGAGCAGCAGCTACACCAAAAATCAAATCTACTTTTACAGGAATTCTCAATCTACCCAAATTCAAAAGCTACTTACATTTATCTTTGCGGTCGGTGCTGTCATCCAAACAGACCGACAAAAACAACAGCAGCCAGGTGATCAATTGCAGATCCGATTGAGTGCCCATCACTGCACTGCGCTCGGCCGCAGCCGCCCCGGCACCAGCCGAGGTGGTGGGCGTGGCCTGCTCCGCTTGGTACTTAAAATGCGGCGAAATCGGCGCCAGCAGCTTCACCAAAGTCTTGAGCACGGCATCAATCACAATGGACCGGCAGGTGCCCATGGCAATGCTGCGTCTGCCCAAATAAGTCAGCAAAAAGAAAATCCTGGAAGGCAAACTTTTAGCCAGACAAACAAAAGAAGCGGTCAAGTGTAACTCACCGGTCCTGGGGGAAGGCCTTGCAGTTCTGGGCGGAGTAGAGGCTGCAGAAGGCCTCGGCCAGGAAGTCGCCCCACCAGGGCTGGAAGCAGCACATCCGCACCAGCAGCGAGCAGGTGGCCAGCTGCAGGTGGGCGTCCCCGTAGACCACCAAAGTGTGGAAGAGCGTCTTGGCCGTGGCCACGTTGAACTTCTGGTGGACGGGCAGAATATTCTTGATGCCATATTCTATGGAGCAGCGCAGCAACACCTCCACCAGCGAGAGGCTCAGCAGGCGCAGTTTGTCCCGCGAGGCCGTGTGCAAAGCCTCCTGGACTTGGTGGCCGGTGGGCGGCGGCGGAATATTATGCAATTTGGGGGCCAAGGTGCGCTCCATGCGCAGGACCACATTGCGTATGACATTGATTTGGTATTGGAGCAGCATGCATTCCTCGTAGAGGGAGACGACCTTGCTGTTGTCCAGGCCGCCGTTGAGCTCCTCCTCGCGCTGCTTGTTGATGAAGGCCGTGAGGTGGGCCACGTTGGACAGCTCGCTGTTGTGCATGGGCAGGAGCAGCTCCATGAGCTTGCAGCTGGCCAGACTGTAGCGGCAGTGGACGTCCTCGTAGAGCGAGTTGAGAGCCTTCATTTGCGACTGCAAGGCCTGGACGGGCTGCTTGATGTAGCGGGCCAAATGGTCGCCATAGCCGTCGTGCTCGAGGATTATGGGATGGCCGAAGAATGTGCCCACGGGCACCTTGCACTTCGTGGAAGACATGCCGATGCGGCCAATGATGGTGATCTTCAAGAACCGGCAAATAGGCGGCGGCTGCATGTCGCTGAGCAGCATCGTTTTGGTCTGTATATCGGTGACCTGGACCAGGCGAGTGCAGTCGGTTTCCTCGTCGAAGCACCAGATGTCCAGCTGCAGCGAGGCCAGCTCATCGCAGGCGGGTATAACCAGATCCGTGAGCATTACAGGCGAGCCAAAGTCAAGGACAACAAACCGGCGGGCCCCCGAGTGCATGCGGTCAATGACAATGAGCTGCTTGGGCGGCGGCGTGAGCAGCTTGTGCCAGGCTATGGGCTGCGAGGGATTGGCGCTGATATTCTGCATGATCTTCTCGCTCTCGGCATCGTCGTCCACCATGTCGTGGCTGCTGTTCTCGGTGGAGGAGATGGACTGGGTGTGGGGCAGCTGGCCGTCGCCGTTGGATTTCTGCGAGCCGTTCTGGCTGATCGAGTCCTGCTGCAGGGACTGCTGGGGATGCTGGTAGTATTTGGGGGGCAGGAGCATGTGAGGCTCCACCCAGTTATCGGCCTCGCCGTAGTCCTCGTACTCGGTTTCCTCGGTGATGCCGAACTTCTTGTGGATGTACGAGTTGAGGAAGCCCAGCTGGGGCAGGAACTTTGAGATCTTGAGGTTGTTCATCGAGCTCTTGTCGATTTTCACTTCCTCCTTGAGCGCGTTCTCCAGCTCGGCCAGCGAGGAGTTTGCTAATGAAACACAAAAACCATCAAAAACTCATTCGGCTGGGGACAAACTAAACAACTCACCTGTTTTCTGTTTGAGGCCACTGACCATTTCGTAGGCATCCATGGCAGTGTTCATGTCCTTGTCCTTCATTTCCTCCACAAAGCACTCCACGTCGTTGACCAAATCGTTGAGCTATCAAAAAAATCATTTAGTTTCTCAAATTAGTTTAGTTTTTCCGGGACTCACCAGCTCCTCGTCCTTCTTGTTGGTTATGAGCTTGGGCATCATCATGACATCCTCGATTAGGACGCTGTTAGTGCCCGAGCTGTAGGCATTCTCCAAAGTATCAATGCGCGTGGCCTCCGAGGTCTGCACGCAGGTGAAATGCAACTGGACGACCTCCAGCAGACCGCGCAGCTGGTTGCTGACGCTCTTGCTGCGTATGAGATGCGGGAAAGTGCGGAAATCCACGCCGTCTGCGAAAAACACACGAAACAATCAAGAAAGTCATAAAGAAATTTCAAGCCCAACTTACCAATCGAACTGAGCCGCTTGATGTCCAGGCCCGTGACGGGCAAAATGGCCGAACTGCTGCGTATCACATTGGTGAGGGCCACGGAGCTGGTGGCGCTGTTCTGGCGGTTCACATTGGGGAACTCAAAGTCGAAGATCTCGGGCTCAAAGGGCGAGCCGTAGAGACCAAAACGCGTGGCCAGCAGGGAGCAGAGAGGATCCCAGCGCTTGTCTATCTCCTGGGCCACATCCTTCAGCAAATTGATGGCCAACTCGGAGATGCCATTATGCGATTCCGCTGTCGATGTGGCGCAAGTGGCCATCGTGTACCAGCGCACCACGCTGCCGTTGCGGGCCATCGGCAGCTCGTGGAATGTATTCGCTATGGCCGTCTTGATGGTCGTGTCCAGGGTGGCCTGGCGCTGCAGTTCCGCCGGCAGATTCGAGACGCCCCTAGAAAAGCAAAAATCAATTGAGGCAGTCGAAAAGGCGGAGGTGCTTGCCACTTACTCGGTGAGTATAACGAGCAGCTTGACGAACTTGTGGGCAGTGGTGCGCTCGCTGTAAATGGTGCAGTTGCGCAGCGCCTGCTCCACGTATTTCTCGGCCAGGCAAATGCACTCGAACTGCTGGGCCAGCAGGTCATTGATGCCGGCCGCGGTTTGCTTGGTGATTTGGCCCTTGATGCGCTCGGACTTCGGGGACCTGAAGCGATTCAGGCGCACAAAGCAAATCCAATTCAAAATATCCAAAGCTAAGTTGCGGCACAGGAAAGTGGACTCCACGTCGCAGACAATGCGGAACAGCTGGTCCAAAAGGCCGTTGCTGTCGAGCATGGCAATCCGCTGGATGCGGGCATTGTTGATCCGGCTGTGGGCCTTGACCCCGCGCACCGAGATCGAGATCTCGTGCAGCCAATCGCAGCCTAAATAGAGAGAGAATTTGTAAGCAAACTGAAGTTATTGGGGGGAGGGGAATTTGGTCAGCCAAATTAGAGAGACTTGGAGTATTCCCCACCTTGTCGGCTGCCCATGAGAACAGCAGGATCGCGTAGCTTTTGCTCGCGAGCGGCAGCCGCTTTGGACAGCTGGACGGCCTTGAGCAAATGGGGGGTCAGGTCGTGAAAATTGTATTTTGGCAAGGCAAAAGGCGAGGGATTGAGGTGCGTCGGTTTCTTCCCCACAATGTTGAAGGAAGTGCAAAAGGCGTGGCTCGTTTTGAAACTGGTGGCCTTCACAATCTGTATGGTGCTCGGCGGCGGCTCTTCTTGCGGCTGCACCACCGACACTTTGTTATTTTTCTTGACAATCTTCTCGACTTGATGTGGGCGCTGGTGCCGCACAAAGCCTTTTGGCTCAGCCGGCACAGCACCTGAAAAATGTGGTTGTTTCGCATGATGATCGGTTTCAAAAATGAGGCCACTCCTTGAAGATTCTATCTCGTCTACTTTGTTGGGAACACTCAACCTACCTCTGGTCTTGCTTTGGCCCTCCTTCGAGGGATCGGCCACCGTCTTGATGTGCAAGAGGAAGTTGCGGGCGCGGGTCTTGAACAACTTCGGCGAGGTCAACGTGGCCGTGCCTCCCTGATCGCACAGATCGATGCACGAGGACAGCTCGATGGGCCCGGCTATCACCTCGGCATTGTGGGCCAGCAAATACTCATCGCACAGCACGGGATTCTCGTGGGCAACTAAAGGGGAAGAAAATACATTAAAAACTGTTTGTTGGGAGGAAAAGTAATCCGCGACTTACTGTAGGAAAGATCAATGTTGTCGCCGAGTACATTTGGCTTGTAGCTGTGCTGGGGGCCCTTCATGCGGTAGGAGCCGAAGGCATTGCTGTTCTGCTTGAGGAGAGTGACCTGGATGGAGGCCGGATTCGAGCACTGCTGGTAGACAGTGAACTTGAGATCGATGTGGCCCAGCGGCACTGGATGGGCCAAATTCAGCTCGATGATATGCTCGTCCCAAGTGGTCCTGAAAAATTCAATAAACCTCTTTAGTTTTGGTTCAGAGTTCTTGTGAGAACAACCTACGCATCATTGTGGAGCCTCCAGGTGCGTGTGAACTCGAGCTCATCGCTGCCATGGCGCAAGTTCTGTGACTGCTTGCGCTGCTTTTGAACCTGGCCCAGGTCATTCCAGCAGCTGGGCACCTCGGCCGAGTAGATGGTCAGCTTGTCATCGAACTGGGTGAGGGCATAGAACAGCCGCAGATCCTCCAAGGTCAGCTCGGTGGTCTTGTAGGCCAGCAGGCTGCCGCTGTTGGCCAGCATGGACAAGGTCGAGGGCGAGGTCTGCACTTGGGCTGAGTGGGCTTGGGCGCTGCTGCCGCTGGCCGCCAGCGGGTCCACGTCCACGGTTATCACATGGTTTGGGCAGTGGCCCAGATCTAGACGAGGAAGGGCGCCAGCGCCCGGGCGTCCGCCGTCGGTGACGCTCATATCAATGTGGGCCAGGTTGTTGGTGCATTCGTCGTCCAGCATTTCGAGCATCTCGTCGCCCGAGTCGTTGTCGCCTTCGCCCAGCGAGTAGAAGAACATGTCGCCCAGCCGCGAGCAGCAGCACAGCCGCTCCAGGCTGCGGCAATAGACCACCGCCTCGAAATGCTCGCCATCCTCCTCGATGACCGTGGTGGACTGGAAGTCAGCCAGCGAGAAGATCTCAATGCTGCCATCCGCGCAGACCACGCAAATCGAGCCGACCTCCTTCTGCGAGATTGGCGGCAAAATGCACAGCTGCTTGGGGCACTTGGCCCGGCTGAAGGCTGTGGCCAGAGTATAATCGTTCGAGATCTGCGCGTCGTCGTAGTCAAACAGCAGCAGCTGGGCGGCCACATCGTCGTTGTTGTCATCTGAAAAGCAACAAAGAATTAGCAGGGAATTGAGGAGATTGTAAGTGAAGCCGACTGACCAACTTCCATGCCTTCGATGTGCTGATGGTCCTCCTGCTCGTCGGGCTGGACAGTGGCCATGATGATCTTGTTGGCCTCGGTCTCGGGGATTTTGTTGCGCTGCAGTTTGACCAGCAACTGATTGCAGTTGGGGCCCGTGGGAATGATCTCGGCTATTTCGACAATCTCCTGGACCGGCGAGCCGGCATCGAGGGTGTTGTGGGCGCCGCCGTCGTCGGTGGACAAAGCGTTCATGCGCTTCACGCTGGTCCAGCTCTCGACAATGCAATCGATCTCCTCGGTGATGGGGATCTTCTCGTTGCCCGAGACAGGCACACTGCCGTTGATGTTATTGTTGTTGTTGTTGCCGTTGGCCAGGCCCGCGGAGAGACCGCCAATGGAATGGGTGTCGTTGTTGTTGTTATTGTTGTTCTGCTGGACCACCGAAGCCTCGTCCATGAGCTTGTCAATGTCGTTGGTCATATTGTGGCCGACCAGCAGATTGTTGCCCACATTCACGGTGTTCGAGGAGACCATCAGCGCCCCCTCCACCGGGTCCTCCAGGGCGGTCTCCAGCATGTGCGTCATGTGCAACGTGGACAGATCGAAATCGTACAGCATTGTGGGATTATCGTCGGTGTTGCTGACCCCATTGTTCTTGTTGTAGGTCATGAGGGCATTCACAAAGCCGTTGCTGTCGAAGCCGTCGGCAAACTTTTCATAGGGAGTATAAGGCTTGGCGTCCTCGGCCTCTTTGACCTCCAGATTGGCATGATTGCCCACAGCATTCGGCTCACTCGAGGCTGCAAAAAAAACCAAACAAAAGTTACAAATAAATTGGTTTGAGTTCGGCAAATTAAACTCACTGCTGTCGAGCTGGGAGGCGGTTTTCTTCAGGTGCTCGCCGGCACTGGAAATGCTGCCGCTGTCGTTGCTCACGCTGGCCGAAGTCTCGCTGTGCCGGTCCACCTCCACAATGTTGAGGACCACCATCCTTAGGCAGACCTCGCCGCTGCTCTGGCGCACACTGATGCCCAGCACAATCTTGGAGCCGATCACGCCGGCCCTTAGGGTCGAGGTGGAGGTGATGCTTTGTGTTTGGCCACCGCTGGTGAATTTGTCAGTTGTTTGATTGACTGGCAGTGCGCTGGTGTTGGTGGCGCCACCAGCCACACCGCCATTGCCGCCATAGTTGGTCGAGTAGATGTAGTTGACTTTGGAGCGGGCCCGGGCATTGGGCAGCACGCAGATGGCAGTGACGCGCAGCCATTCGGGTATCTCGTCGAACTCGTCCTTGAGCAGAGTGGGCACATGGAAGGTGTGCATCAGCTTGAGGTGGCGCTCGATGCTCCACACGCTCAGTTCGCCGGTCAGCGAGCAGCTGGTGCAGAGAACATTGGCGTAGTCGCTGTTGGAAATGATGTCGAAGCCCAGGCCGGGGGCCGGGATGGCAGGATTTGTGGCATATGTGATGGACAGCGGGACGTTCTGAGTGTATTCGCCCTTGACAAAGGGGCAGAGCGGGGAATGGCGCTCGTGCTCGCTCCAGGGTTCGTCGGTCTTCTCCCAGCACACCAGGCAAACGTTGCAGGTGAAGCACATGGCACGATCCTCGCCGGAGGCCGAGGGCTGGTGGTAGAAGCCGGCCTGGGCCATTTGATCGGGCAGGGCCCATTTGTAGTCCATGTGAGGCCACTTCTCGAATGTCTGGCGGCGCACGGCCTCCGAGTGCATGAGCACTCGCTGGAAGTTGCCAAAGTTCCAGGAAAAGTCGGGCACCCGAGAGCCCAGCAGCATATCGGTTAGCCGCTCGTTGATGGCCGAGGCTATGGCCAAGACGGGAATGTGGCGCTCGAGGCGTTTCAGCAGAAAGACCACATTGTTGGCCACCAACTTGAGACTGGAATAGGGCACCTCCAGGCAAATCGTGTTCCACTGAAAGCAAAATAATCAATAGAGAAAACGAAATACGAATTCACTAGCGATTATTTACTTACCCGCTGGGCCTTGATGCCCTTCTTAGTGCTCTTCTGGGCCTGGCTGATCTTCTGGGTCAACTCGTTGCTTATGTCGCAGGGGCACTCGAGGCCCTCGCTCTCCAGCTCGTTTATGCAGTTCTGAAAGATGATCGCCTCCGACAGAATGAGCTCGAGCTTTATGTAATCATCGTTCTGGCCAATTGGCGCCTGCAGAATCGTGTCCAATAGCAAGACGCCGTTGTAGTCGCCGCGCAGACCCAAGTTGTGGCCATCCCAGAACAAGATTTTATCTTGCAGTGGCATATAGCGTCCCTGTATGAAGCTGTCGACTGGAAAGACGTTTGAGGTGGATTAGAAATTCATTGTAATCTGAGCGAGCGCCGGGGCGGGCAACTTAAAAATTTCAAGCGAATATGAAACTTTGCGATTGCCAGGGGCAGGCAACTGCGTAGTAAAACAACAACAACACAAGCGACAAAAAAATGTGTTTTCTACAACACAAAAATTAAAAGCAACTATCAAAATAAGCGAGCCCTCGTGTTTCTATGTGTGCGTGTGTGAGTGAATGCAAAAGACTGAGGGGAGTGGGTAAAGGTTTGCGGGGCATACAACTGCATACACGGCAAATAAAAACAGAAACTAATTAAAATAGCTTAATGAGTAATCGGGCCGCAACTTCTAAATTGGCTGATCGCCGCGCCCCCTTGCGATTTGTGTTAAGAATAAAACGCAATTTTGCCGTCTGTGTTGCTTCGTTGTGTGCGTGAGTGCGTGCGTTGGGGAATTTTTTTTTTTTTTTTTTTTTACTTACCATTTGTAGTTAATTTGTAAGTTTGCAATATAACACCAGAATTAACGTCAAGCACTTTAACAATATCATTTGTACCAAATGCCAACAAGACATTCAATTGCGGATGATAGACGATGTTGCGAATGGAAAAGGCTGAGGCACCGCCAGGCACTTCAGCATCGTCGCTTGGGTCGTCGCCAACATCTAAATAACCGTCTTGTTTTAGAATACGCTGCTCGGTAGCCATAGTTAAACTACATGCGTGCGTTGAGCGATAATTGGTTATTTGGATTTGTTAACGCGAATGGATATTTAGTTAGCTTGTTCCACAATTTCACAAAATCAATTAATGAATTTGCAATTTATTTGCTCCGCACAGTGCTACTTTTTTTTCTACTCTGTTCTTCTTCTTCTGATTCTACTGTGCCAGGGTTACGACCGCTTATTGTTCAAGAATCATATGTTTAGATCAAAATTAAATATTAACGAAAACTGAATACATAAAAAACTAAAAAAAACTGACGCTGAAAGCGTAGACAGTTTAAGTGTATAATTTTATGTGAATCTAATTTTGGATACACTTCTCCAGCTGACTCGATCTAAAATTTTTTAACACAAATATACAAAAAAAACTTTGTTGGATCTTTTGTAGACAACCTGTCAACCACAATTAGACTTTTATTAATGAGGTATTGCAACTTTGAACCATTTTTTTTTATTAAATTCTTATTTCGAATTCGAACTCGGCTATCGATAGTTCTCCAGCTGATTTCGAAATCAGCTGTCCCCCTGTTCGAAAAACTAAAGAAGTAAATAAAGGCAAAAAAAATCGAATGTTTTATTTAAAATTTATAAAAAATAGCTAATTAAAGGAATCAAATCCTTAAAAAAACTTTAAGGGCTATCAGAAAAGGTCGCACTAAGCTCACAGTCCCTTCCACGTAGATAAAGGCGTAAGGAACCACCAACACAATGAATATATTACCAAAAAAGCGGTATGTCCTTAAATATTTTTGTTGGCTTGACTTTAATCATAATATAATTTCTCATCTAAAGTTGGCATGTACGCACCAAGGATAATATAGCGCGGGTGCGCCGCGACGAGGCCGCTGCCCGGGAAGAAGAGGAGAAACGCAAAGGCAAATTGGAATTGGCCGTAAGTTGAAATTCAGAAAACAAAGATGATTTTAAGACTTTTTTTTTGTAATTTAAGGAAAGCGAAGCTCGTATTAACTTCCTGAGACGACAATCAGGCTTGCCAGAGAAAGTCAGTGAAGATTCTGGATCAAATGAAAAGGACCCAACAGCCGCTTCAGTGGACCTGTTTGCCGATCATAGATCGCATAATAAGGCCAAGAACAAGGACTGGGAGAAGGAGCAGAAGGAGGAGAAGGAAAAGTACGAAAAACAAATCGGCTATTTGACATATTTGGGCCAGGACACAAACGAGGCCCTAAAGACCCGCAGCTGGTACGAAGTTGCGCCCAAAAGGCCAACGGCAGAGAACAGGAATACCGAGGAGACGCAGCTAAAGCAGAAACTGTCGCTAGATCCTCTGACCTTAATAAACGCCTTAATAGCACCGGAAAAAAAGGATGACGCGCCCAAGAAGAAACGAAAACGCACACCAACGCCGGAGCCAATTGCAGCGCCTTGCCCAGCCAAGCTCCCGAAGGAGAAAGAGGAGAAACACCACAAGAAGCACAAGAAAGACAAGAAATCTCATAAAAAGCATAAATCTTCAAAAAGAGCTCGTCGAGAGGCCGAGGAAGAGGCCGCCGAGCTAACCAAACGCCTGAAGCTGGACAAAATGCGGAAGGAGCGACTGCGGCGGGAAGCAGCGGAACGCCAGCGCCAAGACGAACTGCTGGCCCCCAAAGAGGACATAGCTGCCAAGAAGCCCCCAGTTACGCCCGCAGCCACGCCGCGCATTGTACAAAAATACAACAGCCAATTTAACCCGCAGCTCGCCAAGCAAAATATGGTTTGAATTTAACGAATAAATATGGCCGATTTGGCGCCTAAAGTTTAAAAATCTTGGTTGTATCTCTTGGGTGGCTAGAATTATTGGGTGAATTGTCATTTTTAAACGATATTAATAAAAATTGCTTAAAAATAATAAACCCAGAATTTTTTTTTCTAATAATCCTTTTTTGCCCTTTTTTAGTCACTTATCGTTTTATGAACTGTCAGTACTTTTTCTGCTGTCCGGGAAAAAAATAAATATTTAGAATACCTAAAGTTATTTAGAGTTTTGCAAATAAAACTTCCTGACAGTTGTGTTTTTTGTTTTAATTTGTAATTTATTTACATTGTTAGGCAAATTATCCGGCTTTTTTTTACCGCGAGTTGGCAGGGCCGTTCAGCCTGTTCAAGTGTGCGTGCAACGAGCGTGCCGTCATTTAGTTTCTGGCAGCAGCCGAGAATTGGTGTTATTTGAAGTTTAAAATATAATTAGATTTATTTTGTTTGTAACATATTCGTTTTGTTTGTATAATTAATTTAATTGTATATACGCCAAATGGATGCAGAGGACAAACCCGAAGGAGGACGCGGTAAGTAACAATAATTCCCCCAATTTTGTTCAAAGCGCTCATTTTGCGCGTCGGTTCATCTTCCCTCTCCCTCGCTCCCATTGCACTTATTCACTAGAACCGTTTGAAATTTGAAAGCGCAAGGCAAGAAAAAAAAAAGTGTGCTCCTCGTTTGCTTGTGTGCAAGGCACGCCGGCGGCGCTCGGCTCGCCTAGCGGTTTTTGCAATTTCCAGAATCTTTTACTTTTCTACGCAATAAGATAAAAAAAAAAAATTTTTTTCCAGTAACGCGTGCTCGTGCGCGCCGTCTCTCAGTCCTGGACACAGACAGCCGTCCCGGGACTCCCGTCTTGGAAGTGGCTCCCGATCGCGGTAAGTGGTGAAATTCGCGGGGGTCTGTAGATTTTTTAAAAATTAATTACTAGCCTCGCCACGCCTGGCACGCCGCACTCGCCTGAACACGGCCGAGTCCTTGAGCATGACTCCCATACGCAACACGCGGCGTTCGGTGGCGCGTGGCGAGACTCCGGAGCCGACTCCGCCGGTCACATCGGCCGTGAAGCAGACTGGCCGCCGCACTCCAGTGGTGAAATTGCCGAAGAAAAAACTGATTTTGGAGGAAAATATTTCCGAGGAGGTTGAGGAGATGAAAAATTCGCCCAAGCACGTGACTCGCTCGGCCTCAGGCTCGCCAGCTCAGGTTGAGCTGAAGGACCCAAAACCCGTGACCCGTTCGGCCTCAGGCTCGCCAGCTCAGGTTGAGCTGAAGGACCCAAAACCCGTGACTCGTTCGGCCTCGCGCTCGCCTTATGAAACCCAAGCGGCCCAAGCCAAAGACACAAAGGACTCCTCCAAGGGTTCGACCCGCTCGGCCTCGCGTTCGCCTTATGAAACTTTAGCTGCCCAGACGAAGGACTCCTCCAAGCGCCAGACTCGCTCGGCCTCGCATTCGCCTGATGAAACCCAAGCGGTCCAAGCCAAAGACACAAAAGACTCCTCCAAGGGTTCGACCCGCTCGGCCTCGCGCTCGCCTTATGAAACTTTAGCTGCCCAGACCAAGGAGACAAAGGACTCCGCCAAGCGCCAGACTCGCTCGGCCTCGCGCTCTCCGCTGGACCTCCAGGGGGCCAAAAAGCAGACTCGATTGTCTGCCAAAATGGAAGAAATCGAGACCATCGACCTGTTGGATGACAGCGCTTATATAAATCCTGTCGAGGTCACCACCAAGACTGAACCAACCGCAGAGCAGCCCACTGCCAAGCAAGATGAGAAGATCCTGGAAAACAACAACGATATTATTTTGTTGGATTTGGCCGAAGAAAAGCCGCCCGAGCTGGAGGACGAAGTGGCCGAGACTCCCACAAAAGCCGCAGACTTGCAGAGCAAGGACAAAATCGATGAGCCAGCGCTCAATAAATCACAGCTTAACCTTCCCCCGGTCACTCCGTCGCCGAAGGTAAACAAGACTCCGATTACCGGCGAGGCAGCTGCCAAAGTTGCCCAGAAAATCGATGCCACTCCAGTGGCCAAGAAAAACATTGCGGCCGAGAAATCCACTCCGGTTTCGGCATCGAAATCAGCCGATAAAGTCGAGGAAATGTTTACAGTTGCCCAGAATGAAAAGTCGCCCCTTCCCCAGGCGGCTGAAGTATCAGATTCCCCCGCCAAGCTGGGGGAAATCGAGGCCTTGCTGAGCTTCAAAGAAGCTTCCCCGAAGCAGACAGAAGCCGACTCCACAGACCCCATGGACTTCGGCCTTGAGATCGATGAGACTGCGGCTGGCTCCGCCCCTCAAGACGACAAGGCCGACTCCACCCAGCCGGAGGCCTCGATGAAGCAACCCGATCGCAATGGCAACCTCATTGACGTGCTCAACCTGTCGGAGCTGTCCAAGTCCGAGCGCAAGGTGCGCAGTGTTGACTTTAAGGGCCTGGAGGACGAAGGCTCCGCGGCCAAGACCGTCTACCCCAAGACTCCCTCGCGGGAGAAGATCACATCCGTGGAACGGGTGATCTTGATACCCAACAAGGGCAAGCCGTTGAAGGAAATCAACGCGAAGTATTTCAAGGACGAAACTGGCCAGGGCACTCCCCTCAAACCCTTGCTGGCCGGGGTTCCCAAGAGCTCCACTCCTTTGGCAGCCGAGGCCCTCCAGGCAGCCCCGGAACGCCTGGACTTGATGAAGCCGCTGGGCCAGAAAGAAGCCCAGGAAAAGCCCGAGACTTTGGCCCGTAGGGCTTTGGCTGAAAAACTCACTGACATCAGCGGGGAGGATCACGAGGACGAGGAAAGCTCCCTGGAGCGCAATTCCTTAATCGACGATGAGGCATTCGAAGTCGAGAACTACATGTCGGGAAATTCCTTGAACAGCTCGGAGCGCCGCGAGATCGAAGAGAACGAGATCCCCGTGGACGGCGAGTCTGTGGGCAGCCAGGACTCCAGCGAGGAGTCGGAAAACGAAGACGGCAGCATTGATTCCTTCATTGTGTCCGACGGCGAGAACTTCGACGCCTCCGATGCCTCCGACGACTCCGAAATCGAAGAAGGCGAAGTCGTGAGGTCGCCCCAAAAGAAGCGCCGCATCATTGTCATGGACAACAGCAGCGACTCGGAGCCCATCGAGTCCTCTAAGGTCCTGAAAAACACCAGCGAACTGAGCGATACGGCCGCCCGCCTGCTGAACGACAACGAGGAGGACAAGCAGTCGGATTTGTCGGTGGAATCGAAGGCCGAGCTTGAGATGTCCCGCAAGTCCTTCCTCCAGGAGATCAGCCAGGCCGAGCGCTTCAACAAGACCGCCCAGCGGCTGGAGGTCAGCGGAGACTCCGCCGAGCCCAAAGCAGACGAGGCCCCGCATTCCGACAGCAGCATGCCGACTTTGCAGATTGAAAAGGACTTCGAGTCGGAGGAGGAGCCCGAAAAAGAGCCACAGGGCTTAGCGGAGTCTATAGCAAAGATCCTGGGCCAAAGCAAGACCTCTTCCGAGTCCGAGGAGGAGGAGCAGGCGGAGCCGGAGAAGACCAACCGCCGGCTGACCAACGGGGAAGTCGAACTGCTGGACGGCCTGTCGGTCTCCCATTTGCGTGGGTTCTTCAATCCGCTGCAGAAGGCCCGTCGCCAGACTCTGACCGTTGAGAGCCATGAGGAGCTATTGTCCTTGGAAAAAATCAAGCGCCAGAGCCTGGGCGCCGCCAAGGACCTTAAGCCGTCCCAGTCCTTCATCGAGTCGCTGCCCAAGGCCGTGACCAAGGCGAGTTCCAAGCGCAAACTGTCGCGCAGCCTGTGTGAGCCCACCGAGGACTTGGAGCCGACTGTGGAGGACATCAACGTGTCGGTGAGTGTCCCCGACATAAACACAAAGGACAGCGAGCCCTCCAGTGCCAAGAAGCCGAAGACTTCACCGCCTCCGGCTGAGCCTGAGCCCGCTAAGGTGGAACCGACTCAGGCCGCCGACTCGCCCTACTCGGCCGCCAACAAGGCCATGCTGGCCCTGAAGAAACAGGTAAGCACTCCCGATTATCCTCTGAGATCCTTTTTAAAGTCTTTTGCTTACCAGCGAGCCAAAGAGGGCAAGAAGCAGCCCGTCCAGTTGGCCAAGGTCCCGGTGGTAACCGCTGAGCCAAAGGTGGACGTTCCTCCTGTTAAGATCAAAAAGGACCTTAAGCGCCTGAAGGCCACCCGCCAGGCCGTCCAGCATTCCCTCAAACTACTGGGAGCCCAGCTCCCCGACGGCCAGGTGAGCCAGGCAATTGGTTTAGCCAAGTTTCTGTCTCTAGAGATTCCCTCTTTCCAGCCGCAATCCCTGGCCCGCAAGCTGTCCCCGCAGCCGACCAATCAGCCCAAGCCCAAGAAGAAGACCAATTCCTCTGAAGAAGAACCCGCCAGCCGCGTCCGCCACAACCGCATCAAAACCAGCGCAGGATATTTCACGGTGACCGAGTCCCCGCCCCGCAAGAGGAAGCTGATTGAGCTTATCAAAATGCCCTCGGGCATCATGCGGGTGGAGACTGCCAGTCCGCTGCCCAAATACTTCCGGGAGGAGCCGTTGTCTCCAACGGGATTCCGCGAGGAGTCGGCCAGTCCCCAGCCCTCGAAGAAGAAGCGCGAGGAGCTTTCCAGTGCCACAAAGGCGGCTTTAAAGTTCAAACAAAAGCTATACAAGTAGACGGGGACCTGAGGTCCGTCTGTCCAGAAATCACATTATTGCGTAAGGAGCCCTTGGAAATCGATGATTTTTTGTTTGTTTATTATTTTTATTTTTTGCACACCCTGAAGTTGCGATTTCATTTTTATTTTCACTAGTGATAAGGCATTTTGTTAATATACCATTATTTTTTGTTTGCGGGCTCTCTTACCACATTAAATAATTTTTTTATTTGCTACAATTTGCGAATTTATAAAAGAAAAGTGATTCAAAATACGCGCGTAATTTAATTGCGTTGTTACAAAAGCTGGCTGCTTTGAAACTTCTTTACTTATTGTGGGCAACTCTGTGTGTTTGGTGGCAACCCTACGATCTCCCCCGCACTGTTATCCACGCGAATTTCTCAGTATTGGTCAGCTCTCGGCGCGAAGCGGACGTGTGTGGCGGATAAAAGGTTAAAGGAAAAGGAAGAGAGAGACGAGCCGAGGATAAATAAATTTGAACGTGGGTATATAGAAAGAAAAGCCGGTGATTATTTGAAATGTGTTAGTGGATTTTTTTTTTTTTGCCGGAAATATACCCAGCATATCAATAGGAGTCGTAGTGAATTTGTGTTTGCGAATTGGCAAATTGCGGTGATAAAGCAAAACCGTTACTTGTTTAAATTTTAAGGAAGCAACGGGTCTCTCCCGTGTTCCTCTGCGTGTGTGTTTGTGTCTGTGTGTGCGTCTGTTGGATGTCGTCCCAGTGTGCAGCAGTGCAAAGAAGGCGAGAATAAAGATTTGATCAAAACAAAGCGCATGCAACAGTAAAAATTTGAAATTAACGGCTGCGCCAAAAACCCCAAAAAAAACCCCAAACCCCAAAATGTTTGAATTGGAAGAATATTCAACCAACATACACGAAGGCCTCTTCACGAAATATGCGGTAAGTTTAATTTCCATTGTCTCTGCATTTCTGTTTATTTTAAATGGTCTTTTAACATTTTGCACATTCAACTTGCCGGCCGGTTGCGCACACCAGCAAAACAAACACTCACACACACGCACATGCACACGCACATAACCTTGATTATCGTAGATTTTTAAATTCTTAACCGCCGTTTCGTGCGAACATGTTTTGCGCTCTTTCTCGCTTTTTCCCCCTTCGCTGCGGTCGACAAAGCAGCGCACACGCCCCCAACTCCCCGCTATTCCAATGAACGAGCACATGCCAGCCCTGCCAACTTGATTTTTAACAGCGCTGTTATTTAACCCAAGAACTTTTTTTTTGCACACATACAGATGCGTATGTGTGTGTGTGTTTGCGATTCTCTCTTTGGCCGGCCGGCGGATCTTAACGTCTCAATTTTGAATTTCAAGAGATCGCGTGTGTCACACACACACACACACACACATGGACTTTGTATATAAGGTCTGTGGGGCGCTCAATGAGCACTTTGGCGCTGATTAACCGGAACCGCCGGCAGACTCGGATAAAAATTTATTCCGTATAATTTCGAACTTCTCCCTCGAGACCGCCTCCCCAGTATGCGTATTTTCGACCTTTCCTACTCGACTGGTTTCTGACTTGGCTACACCTTCGCTGTGGTGAGACGACCGACCAGCCGACCCACCAAGAAGCCCTACCACAAATTCCCACTTAACTGGAGCGCCCCCCGCCCCCTGTGTGTGGGGAACTGTTGCCAGTATTTCTTGGGGTGTCGTTGACTTTGACAGACGATTAAAATTATTGGCCAAAATTTAGGGCAACTTCTTTCCGGGGTTGCCAACTCGCCGGCGGTTCCCTCGTTGGGGCTCTTCTGCTTTTGCGTTTTAAACTTTTCGAAGGCCAAACGTTCACCTCGGCTGGCTGCTTCTGGCTTTTTGTTTTAAGCCTCGGAAACATGTTGCTTGGCCTCAGTCTGTTGCGGTTGATGGGAATCATTTGGCTTAATGGATTATAAGTCCCCCCCACCCCCACCCCCGGGCGGGGCTGTCCACTTTATGAATGAAGAAGATTCTCTGCTGCCTGGGCGCCTGTTCCGAAATTCACACACCCACACACCCGCACACCCTGTATGTGGGCGAGCGCCACAAGTTGCGCTGGCGAGAAGCCCTCCCCCCCACCCACCGGGACTGGCGCAACATTTTGCATGTTGCCGAGAATTTTCCCAACAACATTTCCTCATTTTCAAATCGTGTGGAAAACTCACGTCCCATAGAAAACAAAAGATAGGAATCCGAAAAAAGGACAACAAAGCAATTGATGCGTTTTGTGTCTACCTGGATGCCGAGACATCCTTGCAAGGAAGAAGGACGACGGTGAAAGCATAAGAAACCCGAATGAAAAGCCGACGGAAAACCGATAAAAACCGTAAGCAGATGCCAATGCCGATGGTCCTGGGGGAAGGATGAATGCAAGGCAGCGCAGCGCAGCTGCATCGCTCCGAGGATACCAAGGGGATTATTTTTTTTTTTTTTTTGGCCCAAAACATTTTATAGGCCGTTTTTTGCTGCTGCTGCCGGGTGCTGTTTTTTCCTGTTTGCCTGTTCATTGATTTTTTTTTATTTCGGATTTTTTCCTTTTTTTATTATTTTTAAACTCTTCAGGGGGGCGGGGCGGATGATGAGTGGGCGGGGCCCACTGCCTTTGGGATGCTGAGCGCCTTTTCCTGTCGAAGTGAATTTTATGGCCCTTTGTCCTCTCCTCCGCCCTAAAGGAAATGCATTTTCCGCTCGTCCTGCCCATGCAGCTGGCCGGCCAGGCCACTTCAAAAACGAACCCATAATCATCCCTATCTTTCCCCCCCCCCTCTCCTCTTTCTACTCATTATCATTTAATCGAGAGTAGCGACCCAAGGGTCAAAGGTTATGGGTCTCTGATTTTCCGGGGAATTAATGGAAATCGCTTATCGGAGACTCACAATTCCATTTCGTATTTCTCAACAGCCTCGCCCCCCGCCCCCTCTCAGTTTTTGAGCAGAAGCAGCTGCCAATTTGCCGTCGGTCGTCGGCCTGAGGAGAACCAGCTGCCAGCTGGGGTCCTTCGATTGAAGTCAAAAGTCGGCTGGTCGGTCCGTCCACCGATTACTTCAGTCAGTCAAGCGGCCAGCACCTGCCGCTCCTGCCAGGGCAAGGACCCAGGTGTAGTCGTTGGTCCTGAAAATGCGAATTAAATTTGACGAACACTCGCTCGCTTTGCAAAAGGAAGGTGTGTCCTTCGGTGATAAAAACCGTTAACCGACGGCCACCCACACACGCGGCTGGCCGTCGGCAGCCTGCATAAATTTATGGGATCCTGCTAAATTATGCAACTTATCATGAAACGGGATGTGCTCGTTTATCTATCGATTTTCCCGGCCACACACAAAGGGGAGTTGCAGATAAATTTTCATACAGACACAGACGACGTTGGGGGTCAGTGTTCGTTCCAAGGACACCTTGACATTGCCACCCCCACCCACCGCACGCTGGCTTACTCAGTCGCCTAACAGACCGGCAAGCGGCCAAGTAACAGGCGCCAAATCACTTGAATGTTAAATTTCTAGCGCCTAATGCACGGAGGATGCTGTTGGGGAAGAGGAAGACAAAAACATTGAGCGGTTAGAAACGGTTAAAAGCCACCAGCGGGCGAGGGCCTCTGCGAAATTATCGCACGAAACTTGGTGGTTGTTGTTGTTGTTGTTTGCCAACACCGGCGTTTTCAATTTCATTTTTCTGTACGCTGCTCGTCGGCCGGCCGTACGTTTTGTAGGCAACTGTACATCCACCAAGCAAGCCAGCCAGCCAGCCAGCCACATGCCAGTGTTATACACATTCTGTAGACAGACAGACGAGAGCGAGAGAGAGAGAGAGCGCAAACCAGAGAGCCGGCCACTTCGGCTTCTGTTAAGTAACAGTGTTCTGCGCTGTTAATCACACAGAGAGCGAACCAGAGAGCCGGCCACTTCGGCTTCTGTTAAG